>BOPP01000232.1:62080-78083 GCA_017312745.1 Gryllus bimaculatus | reverse complement strand
TATATATATATATATATATTAACGCTAGAGGTCGTGGTCGTAGCAGCGTCAAACCGAATGCTCAAGTCGAGGTGGCAGAATTGTTTGGGGTATGAGAAAGATTTTCTCCAAGACAGTCAGATAAAACAATATATCTAATATTCTCTTATTAGTATATTCTCTTCAGAATATGACCTCATATAACAGCACTTAACGAAATACAAAGAACCGATAGCAAATACCACACAAATATAATACAGAATTAGATTACTCCTTGAACACTTTGAATAATTTAGATCATTTGTCAACATTGACTCTAATATTTGTTCCTAATCAACTACCTTTACAAACGCCCGTTCACGGTAACTACTGCTTCGCCAGCAGCGTTTGAAACTCACAAAACATTATATCTTTTGATTGGATTATTACATCACAGTAAATGCCTTACTTCAACACAAATCTTTGATTCTAATAATCGCAACAAATTATCAAATGACTTATCCAACTACAACTATTCACAGTTCATTTCCTCGACAAGATTACGCAGACATGAAATATAATACTTTACACTGCTGTCCCGTAAACATCACATGAATGAACTGTATTAATGGCTTACAAGGTTATCTTTCCGTTATTTGCCGTGATCTAGTTCGTATGACAATCTACGTGATTATGCAAATTTGGAACGGTAGTCTTTCCGTTGGTGCTCTAGCATTCGTGTCTCTGCCTGCTCTCAACTCCCGTTACAAAGTTTATTACCTGCGGTAGCGCGCACAGTCCGCGGCTCGCAAACCGCGCTTCTTCGCAGCCGCGTCTGACCTTGCTCCAGATTTGGCCACCATCACTGCACGAACGCTGTCCCAGTCTTCTTTCCCTCGGAATTGGCGCCTTCGTTCCTCTTGCTTGACCCCCGGCTCTTTACGCCCTCTTCGGCTCTTCGCTACACTTATCAGCAGCACGTCGACGCGCAATATTTAGTCCTGACGCGTGTTACTCGCGGCGTAATTTCGGTGTACTCAAACATATTAGACTTTATTATTATACTAGCCAAATTAAAAGTTTTATGACGTCTCGGATAATCCACTTTCTCTAGACTACTATTATTTCCGTCCCCTAAATCTTCTATACTGCACCCAGTTCCAATAACTGCTGCACCACTGTCAAATTCTGCATAACTTCCTAAATTTCTTCCACTTCGTTAAGTTCTAACAAACTGCTGAACACTTGTCGAATATTACAACTTCCTCACTTTGCTACAGCGCACTTCTACTCGCTCCTGCTCTCTCTACGCTCTACCGGCCTTGCTCACCGCACTCGTCTGTTTCTCTCGGCGTCCCGTACAGAACGGGGGCTGAGTGGTCAGCTGCTCCGCCATTTAAAGGAATGGTGTGACGTAACGGCGAACTCTTCCATGATTTCCATACGTTGCAAGTACGCCGCCGTCGCGCCGCGGGCCGCAAATAGCAGATAGCGCTATTTCTGTGGTAAATTATTTGGCGCGCCTGTGCCACGGTGACCTGCCTTGGCTTCACCGACCCATTGTAGGTATGGGGTTTCTGAGCCTGCCTCAAATGCCGTAATATATATGATGATTGTGAAAATTGAACACCATATTACTACAATAAAAATTATTTCACAGATTAGGAATAACAGAATATTCAAATTATTAGAATTACCATCACGCACTGCCATCATAGCCTCTTTAAGTCGTGGCAGGGTTCAAAGAGAGCCTGGATATGATGTTTGAGAGCACACCTCCACGCTGTTTCTATGCCTGTCCATAAAGCATCGACAGTGCTTGCAGGAGGAACAGAATGAAGAAGATCCCGAGCGACCAGACATGTTCGATGGACGACATACCAGGCAAACCTGCAGGCCATAGAAGCAGTAATACGATCCTCCTCTATCCACTAGTTCCACACACGCATCACTTTCGTATCAGCGCTCCCTATACGACCTGCAATGTCACGGCACGATAAACTCGCTTCCTGGAGACCGATCATTCTGCCTGTTCGAACTCGGTATGGTGTAACGGTGATGGGTTGTGGCGTCGTCGGGTGCGAGTAACACACAGACACGGAGTTGTTTATACAGTTTTATTTACAAGTTTTATTAACACTATATACATACCTCCTCGGAAACGCGGCTGCACTTCTCCAGCACTGCACTCTGAGGCATCCCCGCCCCGTCTTGACGCAGACCCAGCGGCTCTTTGGGCCGGGCTCTGGCCTTTTGTCGCGTGGCAACCCGCGGCCACACCTCGCTGCGGAAGTCTCGCGATAATCTCCTGTTATGTGTGTGTATTTGTCCGGCGATTTCGTTCAACTCGAATGCCCCACGGCCTGGTTTCTCTCCAGCCGCTCGCGAGGGGCATCTGTTATATACAATGCCGGCGGCGTCCTTTCATTCCGAAACGTGGGCCTGTTTCAATTTTGGAGTCCAGCTGCACCGCGGCTTGGACTCTACCCATAATTCTCTGCGCTCAGTTGTGACACCCACGTTCCGAGTCACGCCCACCCGGGCCCTTGAGGAGGGGCCCACCTCTGGTGGCCTTCCACTTGCCGCCAAAGGACCGCCCCCGCCCCCTCGCTGGCCTTCCGACATGTGTTGTCCATTTGGCCCCTCGGCACGACGTTACAGGGTAAACAAAAACTCGAAGACATGCTCATCTTACCCCTGGGAACCTATCTCTGGGAACCCCTGCCCCTGCCATCCCACATACATCTCCCACCCATTCTTCCTCCTCTCCATTAACAACCCCACTCCACCCTTACTCACTCCACATCTTTCACAAGCATTCAGACCTCTCATACCCCCCCCCCAGTTCCTTCTACTCCCATACCTCTCCTGCCCACTCCACATCATTCACCTGCCCCCAGTCCTACTTTATTTACACACTCGTACCCCGACACCTCTCCTGCTCACTCCACTTCTTCCAACCTTCTCCTCACGTTTCTTATACTCTTCAGCGCCTTCACCTACTTCCACACGTCCTACTCCCCATCCAATCCGTACATACAACTTCCGTTGCAACCGAAAACCCTCTCCTGTATATAACCTGTAGCATCAAATATCGGCAGGAAAGCAGACAATACACAAAAATAAAAACTATTTTCATATACTTCACCAAAATGTACTATTACTTAAAAGTAAACTCATTTTTAGGGAAGTATTATTTGAGGAGAAACTCGACCACATTTTGATATTGTGCTTCACAGAACAGTAGCTGACTAAAGAACAATTAGATAACTCGTATATACCAAGGTTCTCTGTAGCCAACAACAATATTTCCCTTAAAAATATAAATAAATTAAAATGATTTATCCCAATTGACTTTCTGTTTCATGTTGACCGTTTTGAGCTAAAGTAAAGAAAAATGAACTGACATATTGCGTCTTGCGACGTAGAAGAAGAATGCCTGACAAAAAATTCCATTTCTCTTTTTGTTTGCTAGATGCATTAGATGTTGCAGTAGGACTAGGTGTACAAATAGAAAAACAGAAACTAGTCAAAACCTACTTCTTACTCCTCACACCTCACCATTTCATGTTTTAAACATAGTATGTACTAATACCATTAAATTTTATTTAGATGCTACCATAATTGATATCATGTACTGTTTTCTTCTTCTTCTTCTTCTTCTTCTTCTTCTTCTTCTTCTTCTTCTTCTCGTTCTCGTTCTCGTTCTCGCTCTCGTTGTCGCTCTTATTGCTCCTATTGCTCTTACTGCTCTTACTGTTCTTACTGTTCCCACTGTTCTTAGTGTTCCCACTGTTCCTACTGTTCCCACTGTTCCTACTGTTCCTACTGTTCCCACTGTTCCCACTTTTCCCACTTTTCCCCCTGTTCCCACTCTTCCAACCTTCCCACTGTTACCACTGTTACCACTTCTCCCACTGTTACCACTGCTCCCACTGTTCTCACCAATACACATGATTTTCCCCTTTGGGCTCCTAAGTCTGGACATTGAAATATCACACGTATTTTTAACGGTTTCGCACGTTTTTCGTACTACCTGCCTCCACCCGAGGCGCTGTTTCTGCGGGTTCTTTGCCTTCTGTTGACATTCTCCCTTCAACTCCTTACTTTTCAAAAACAGCATTACTTCCGTAGGAGCCGCTATTTCTTTTGTAGCTTTACTAGTGATCTCAAACGTTGTAGCTATTTTCTCGACCTGAGCCAGGGAAGGATCTTCCAGCTGCAATGCTTCCATCCTCACTTTATTCTCCGGGAAGTGTTGCACTATCATGGCTCTAAGGACATGAGGACACTGGGCATACGATGAACTGCAAACACATTTGAAATCAGTCCCTCCCAGTCACCAAACCTATTAACTCCGTTATCCATTCCTTGTGCGAGTTACCTGGCTTGATCCTGTTTTTGAAAAAAAGAAAGTATCTTGCCGCCACTACATGCGATTTCCTTTCGAAATGCGAAGACAATTTTTCCATCAACTGCCGGAGACCCACTTCTTCCTCTATTTAACGGAAAAAAGTTTCTGCCTGTGGAGTATCACATGTCAAGAATGAGTGTAAATTTACGAAACGGAAACTGGCTTTTTACTACGGTTATTCTTTGATTCTGGATAAATAAACTGTCATTGTTTGTATATACAACAACAAATGGAGAACTTTTCACACCAACTTCGAGTTAGGAGACGCTTCCTAGCCACCGCGGAGGACAGACTCACTGGGGAAAAGCTCCGGCCGCCGAGGGACAAACAGTCCTTCCCAGAACTAGAGCAAGAAATTGCCTAGCTTTCCCCTTCTAAGACTTTTGCATTTAAACGGCCCTTTTTAGGGCTCTATATATTTTCAGCCCCTTATGGGCCATAAAAGCGCCATGTCGACACCTGCGTCATTTCCTGTGCGGCCATTTTTCACCCCTAGGGGGGGGGAGTGGTGAGCGCGGGCCGAACGACGTTAAGGGGAACCGTGAAGCGACGCTTCGGTTCCCCATCAACGGAACGCATGTGTTCTAAGCCGCCATCTGCTTCCAGGAGGGAGAAAGGAAGCCGAATGACAGCGTCTGCCGCCTCGCCGCCCGCCGCTGCTCCGCCACGACTCCTGATGCGCTGCCCGCCACAGCGGACGCCGCAGTGGCGCCTACCCCGCCACCCGTCGCAGATACCGGCGAGGACGAAGACCGGGGTCACGCTCGTAACCCGACGCCGCCCACCCATATCTTTCTCTACGGGTTGGAGGATATTTTCGAGCTTCTTGAGGGCTTGCGATGGGCCTGCGGCGACGCCGTATCACCGCTGAGGTGGCCGGCGAAGCGGTCAGGGTTCGGTGCGAGTTCCTCGAGACGCAATGGAGGAATGCTCTGGCCGCCCTGGACGACAGTGACGTAGAATATCATACATACTTCCATGGGAATCGCGAATCTTCTTCAATATGTCCTAAGAGGCTTAGCGTTAGAGCTCTCGCTGCAAAGGCTCCATGATAACCTGGATCTTCTTGGGATTCAGGTTCAGAAGCTGGAGCGTTTGATCAGCCAGCAGCCTGGGCGAAGGGACAGGTTGCTGCCCCTACTAATAGCAACGCTGGAGGACACGGCGCTCCGCGAGCTGCGTAACGTCCGAGGGCTCCGCGTGCGCGTGGAGATGTATCGACACCGCTCGCACACGCAGAGCCACACCTACCTGGATTTCGGGCACGTGGCACGAAATTGCAGATGCCTCACGCGCTGCAAGAAATGTGGGGAGTTCCACGACGCCGCGCAGTGCCCGATGAGGTTACACGTCCCAGCGGCAAAGCGTAAATGCTCCAACAGCCACGGCGATCGACATGGCGCTAAATACAAGGTTTGCCCCGAGTATAATCGCCGATGTTTCAGGGGCAATCCTGCCCAAAAGCAGCGGCAGGAGCGGCAACAGCGGGGCCGCCAGCGGCGCGCCCCCGCATCCAGGAGAGGCGAGCGGCTGGCACGCAGTCGGAGGCATCGCGCTCTCTTTCGAGTGCGAACCTTCGCGCCGCCGCACCACTACGCCGCCACCGCGGCCTCAGTGCCTAGACGCGAACGCCCACGCGCCCAGCGGTAGTAGCGACGCTAGGAGCGGACCTACTCGGACGCCCTGGTGCAACGCCCCCGCCCCACCCGGGAGCGCCAGCCGACGGCCGCCGGCGCAGCTCGCGAGGAGCGCGATGCGCGTCTGGAGCGGCATAGGCGGACGGCGGAGACGATCCCAGTTCCCTCCTCTCTGAACGAGCAGAAGGGCGTGATGCTCGCCGCCGTGGATTATCTCGCCCGAAACTGGATCCCTCCGGACCGCGTGATGCAGGCGCAATTTTTTTATACAAATTTCTTTGCATATGTAACAAGGGATGGTAAGAAATATGGCGCTAGACACATTTTCGGGTATTGCTCGATATTCTCAAAAATAAAAAATCAAATTTAAAAGTACAAAATTGAAGATTGTGGTTTTTGTCTCAGGCAATGGCTGTTGCACCAACTACCTTTTTTAAAAATGTCATTGTCAATTTTTTGAAAAAAAACGAGTAGTTTTTGATGAAATTTGCGTTTGTAGCTTACGGAAAAAAGATTGAAACCCATTCCAATTGTTTTCTTTAAAACTTCTCCACATAAGGAACGGTAAAAAATATAGTGCTAGTCCCACTAATCGAGTATTGCTCGTTTTTTTCGAAAATTACAAATAATTTCAAAATAAAAAAATTGAATATATTTTTGACTAAAAAAATTGTAGTAAATTAACTATTTACATAAATAATAAATAAACTAATGGCACGGACATTATCGCCCAAGTTAGTTTTCTAATTTCTCTACTCTAGACTAACTTTGTAAAACGTATCAAGCATCAAATCAATTGTCTTTCTGCGCTTATGACTATAATAGAAGTGCCAATCCACTTTTTAAACCGGGTGGCCGAATAGTTTAAATGTCGAGTTCGGTATTAACGTTTCGTGGAGAAGGGTCGCTGTTTCGAGGCATGCTCAGAGATAATTATTTGTCACAATTTTCTGTTGCTTTTAACCAGCAAAAATTATTTACCTGTTGAACTGCAATCTTTTCTGCCCATAGAACATTAATTTTACATTTTATTACTTTTTCCGCTTCTTAATACCGCAACTGAAACATGAAGATCTTATGACTATTATAGGAGTGCCTGCACGACCCCGATGACCGAGGTTGGTTAAATCATGTGTATAGTATCAGTGCTATAGATGCAAGGTCGACTTCTTCGAGCCTCGCTCCCGGATAGTTATTTGTCACAATTTTGTGTTTCCGAATAAAACTATTGAAAATTGCAGAAACTTAAGTGAAAAATATTTGAAGCACTTCTACTAACAAATACAATCTATTAAGATGAAGAAATTTGAAGTGTTTTTGTGATTTTCGAATTTGCAACTTTTAACCCCCTTGTCTTTTCACATTTTCTCAGATGCGTAATGCTAGAACAGAAACAGTTGCCTTGAGTAATATGGAAGAGTACAAATCTTGTCATTCCTTATGCCCGAGATTGTTAGGTGGCATGATCGAATTCACCACTTGAAACCGAGCAGTCACGAGTTCGAGTCTCACAAGGGGGTATTTTTTTTAATTTGAAGAAAATGTTGTAGAAAACTATCAGAGATTCGTGAAACTTTATAGAAAATTATTTGAAGCATTTCTACTCACAAATATAATCATTACACATACAAATAAACCGGTCGTTTCTATACATGTTTTTGCAATTTGTAACTTTTAAACATTTTCTTTTGCGTATTGCTAAAACTTATGTCACGTCAAATCAATTGTTGAGTTTCTATGCATCTGTATAAACCAATTTAAGTAAACTAATGAATATATCGCCATGAAAATTTAAATACACTATGAACATTAACCATGTGACCATATTAGATATCCTTAACGGTAAAGACATTACTTTCTTGCCTTACGAATTCTTCGTAAAAAGAGAAAGTTACGTAATCGTGCGCCAGAAAACGATGAAATTTCACAAGAATAAACCTCATTGTGGTTAACGCTAGCCTAAACCGATTCAGCTTATTGATCGTAACGGACAGGAGGCTTTGGGAGTTTCTAACGGATATTTTCATTGTTGAAAGGCTTTTTTTTTACATAAATCGGGCATTTACCGTTTTATACGCGCTTTAATTTCGTGCTCTCGTAGCTCAGTGGCGAAGTCGCTTGCCTTTCGCTACTGATTTGCTGGGTTCGAGTCCAGTAGAATCCCCGTATAACGTCATGTGAAATTTGTTACGACAAAACGAGTTAGCACGCTTCACAGGAGCTAGACCCTTGCCTTCTAAAGCGTCCTAACCCTATACTTATTCCTTCCCAATTCTGGCCGATAGGTAGATGACGCACGGCACGCGAACGCAAGGACACCTACCTATTGGCGATTCCCTGACTTTACTTGACTACCCAGCAGCCCCTAGAGGGTGCTGGGTGTATGATAAAGGAGGATTACTTTTATAATAATAATTAACAGAGGATTACTCCAAGGTGCGTTCAATGATCTTAAGAGCTAGGAGACGTGTTGCGTGAATAGACGCAAAAAAATATTATACCTTTGTCAGAATCCGAAGCATGGCGTAGTGGTACGAGTGCCGGCACGTTAAATCTGAGGATGTGAGTTCGAGTCTCGGAGCGGAAAAATAATTACCTGCTTGATAAAACTTTTGCTGGTTACGTAGTGGTGTAATGTTCCGGAGCTTTTAGAAACAATGCGAGAAAGTATGTGCTTTGTCAGCACCACTATTTTAAAACTGCACAAATTGCACGTAATATTGCGCGAAAACTATTAAACGTTTCAAAACAATGTGCATGCCCTTCATGAGAGAATTAAATATGGAGAATAAATTTCATTTGAAGGAAAAATCTCTTTCTTTAATTTTGTAGTTGTAGGAAAAAGTCGCAAAAATTCAAGTCTTGCAATTTTCGAAAATTCGGAGTTAACTGTGAAAATCTGACCTATGCCACCTTTATAATTGTATTTTACTCTAATCTTACAAAAAATTTGAAGAAAAAATTTGTAGCAGTTTTTGAAAAAGTTTTGATATTGCCCCAGGGACTTCATGTAAAGTACCCTAACTTTTGAAGAAAGTTTTTCATAATTGCAGCACCTTGAGTGGACCGAGATTGACCGGGGAATATTCATTTAGAAAAAAATCCTACTTATAGTTTGGCGCTAGTGTTGTTCACAAACTGACAGACGAACGGACGTTTTGCCGTCAATTGGTTTCTCGGTATCAAGGACCCACAAAACTGGGATTCTGGCTACATCACGTGTTGGAGGATTTGTTTCTTAATTTAGCAACTGGATTTATCCACTTTTTCTGCCTAAAATTCGCCGTTTTTACATAATTTTTCCTACACTGTGGGAAAGTAAGAAGTAAAGAAGTAGAAATATGTTCGAGAAAACTCTCTTGCTGACCGACTCGATCGAGGAACTCTTTCGCCTCCGCAGAGGCAAATGAGAAAACTCAAGCATGTGGAAGTTGGCAAGTCTCTTTTGTTTCGATTTTTCAGATTTCTCGTCGCACTTTTCTCACTACTCATTCCTCGGTGTAGTCCAGTCAATTGGTGCACAAAAGGGCCCGATCCAGGAAAAAATTCCTCACCCCGATACTCATAGAATGAGAAGGAACGTATGTGCTCACGCGGAGTACATGTAAATCGTTGAAACATACAACATAAGGTAAAAGTGCTTTAACTATTTTTGGATACCAAAGAAAGTCATCTTCAATCACTTACATCAATTCTCCAATGGTAAATTGTTATTCATCGTCACTATAAGAAAACTAAAAATAGTTTGTATATCTGATGTCTTTTGTATCTATTATTTTGTATGATATATTTTGTATCTATGATTTGTGTTTATATCTTCTTTGGAAGCTGGTGCAGTGCTTTCTTGCTCATCAAATAACCATGTGCATCAGCAGCTAACAGGTAATTTACTACCCCTAGGCAATATACTACAGAAGTCCAAAATCATCATTACGATTTGTCGCAAGTCATAAAACAGTTTCTCTAGCAGCTAAATTCCTCGCAGTGTATACTAGATTTCGTTTTGAGGAAAGCTTTTTGATTTGTTTCTTCGCGAAGGCTCGTGGTTCCTCCTCCTTACAAATAAAACAATGAGTTTTCAATACAGTGAGGTATAGATGAATGTCGAAATGATAAATTATTGAAGTGATTCAGTCTCTTTTAGAACTCTCCTCTTATACATACCGTGGACGTCAATTTGTGAGTTACATTTGAGTGAAAAAACTTACAATCCGGTCGCCTCTCTGGCTTCGACGGTTAAAATATTTTCTAATCACATTTCTTTCACAAACGTTATCAGCTCTCCATCTTTCAAGGTTTTGATCATAACTCACTTTTTCAAGGCATTATACCCACGTAATAAAACTGCAAATATTACAGGTTCATATTATTTTACAATGAGTTCGTGATGTGGCAAAATATCTTTATGTCGGCTGCCGACCTCGCGCCAGCGCGTAAGGCTGGGTTCTTGCTGAAGTCAATCATAGGCTGGTGCGTGGTAAAGGATAATATTTCAGGTGCAGTCACGAGCCGGTGCATGAAATACTTCGTGGAGTAATATGCAAGTTATAGATTTGTAAAACTTGATACGAGGATCTAGGTGTCACGGGCGAGAATCTGAATTGCAGGCGTTTTCTTGAGAAGTATATCACTGTCGGTGATTTGCAGTAGTGTCAGTTTGATCCAGCAGTAGTCTCCGCATAATGTGTTGGTAACAAAACTACATTTAGAATTACAGCTGGAGGAGAAGATACCATGAAAAGAAAGAGCAGGAGATATTTTGTGTAAGAACTAGAGTATCGCTTCTCAGTAAATATCATTCTCTCTCGGACCAAGTGTCTTTCTCCATTGCAACGTTACATCTGGTGAAGCCACACTCAATGTACATCTTTCAATGTAGGCCATTTCTACTCAGTCTCTGGTAAAGTTTTTCAAAGATTACGATTTATCACTGTTTCTTCAATAGACAATTACATTATTATCGGCAAATCAATAACATGATACCTTGTTGTTAGTGATTGGCTAATATTGAGATAACTAATATTCGTAATTGAGAAAACAAATTTTTTTTTAAACAGACAATACATCGGCAATTGCAATTGTTGTTGTACGGTGATTCATTTCTCTCGTTTTATTCTATAGTAATACTCCATTTCTTATTTAACCTGAAGTTTGCATTTCCAAACATCTATGAAATTATCTGCATCAACATTTTTGTTTAACGCCTAAAATTTACTCATTAGTGTTATTTTTACTTTCACTCATGATTTGGCACATATTAACTAAACATTTTGTTGGTAAAAATTATTGGTGACTATTTTGTCTTGTACAGAACGTATTGTAATAATTTTCTTATATCCCTCTTATTTTGGTTACATAAGGCTTGGATTTACAGATACTCCGCGCGAGGAAATACGACCCTATTGATGTTGTGAGTATCGGAGTGTTAATAATTTAACAAGGCCACTTATTTGTTCACAATAACTGTTTTCAAGCGTGATAAAGTGAAACTAGAGCGTCGCCGCGAGATAGGATGGCTGGAAAGAGCTATTACTTAGGCCAGAGGCCCAAAAAATAAATGTTTTTCAGTGTGCTCTAGCGCGTAACCAGTTTTTCGAAAATTTGAAGTTAATATATGTATTTTACAGGAAATTATATCTACTTTAATTTTGTAAATAACAATTGTTTCGATAAAATGCACAGTTTTGATGATATAACTGAAAAACTATAAAAGGGCGACATTTTTAGTATATTTGGAAAAACCTATACTTTTGCTGCCAATAATAAGTTTTTAATAAGTTTTACATAAGAAATGTTCGTACATAAGAAAATAAAATAGTAAACGAACGAAAACTATTATAAACATTTTTTATACAGCACATCATACAGATAATTTCAAGGATAAATTCACAAATAAATGGAACATTCAGAAATAAATGCCATCTAATATATACCATATCCCATATTCGAAATAACAAATCCATTATATCACACAAATGTTTTATTTTCTCATCGCTTTAAATTAATAACTTTTAAATATAAAGTTAATGTTGACCACTTTACTATTCATAAAACTTAGTATCTGACTGATAATTTCTTGGTACTGCAGCATTACATGCTTTAAATACAAAAACAATTAAATTCTCGAAAAAATTCGAACTAATTTAAACATAAATGTCGTTGGCTTCATTCTTGCGTACTTTCTAATTTAATCATTAACTCAAAATAGTTCGTTCTGACGTAATGAAAAAACTGGAGCTTTTTAAGTGCAGAGGTCATATTAGGCGAAATCACTGCCAAGTGGCCATGGAATCAAAATATATTCGTTTTTAAGTGACGTGTTTCTGAATTAATATATTCAATGATTGTTTCTAATTAAAAGATACAAAAAATAAATTACAGCTAAATAGACAATCAATAAACATTAATTAGTGATATAACACCCCATTTCTATTTTGCATATTATAATTAAAAGAAAAATAGAAGTCGGCAACACCGAGTGCGTATCCATCACGATAAATCTTAGAAATCTTAGAAATTAAAATTGTCTTTAGGTTCTGAAAGAAACGATCTAATGAATAAATATTCCAAATTAATCACTTGGATATTCCTTCTGGAATTAATCAATTAATAAATATTTACCATCTTATTAATTAAATAAATTAATAAATAATAATCATCTGTATATACTATCACCTAGATATTCAGTTTCAAGGTCGTGTTGCTTGCATTCCACTGTTGTATGATATCTTAAAATGGACATTATTATAATTTTATGAATGGTGGCTTAAATAACAGTCTTTAAGAATTATTTTTTCTCAACAATAGAACGTTTGCCCATACAGTCGATAACCATCGTTGTAATCCAAAAGCAGTCAAGGCAGGCCTTCCCCAAGGTCCCCGTTATATCCCGCTCTTTATAACTTGTACGTAGCCGACCTACCAAAACATAGCAATATAAAAAACGCCCAATTTGCAGCACACTGCTACATATTCTTAAGGTCTCTGCATGAACACAATAAATATCAATCTGCAATTATACCTACACCAAATCGATAGCCGAGCAACCAAAAACAAAATTAAAATAAACCCGTAAAAAACTGCAGCCAGAATATTTTCCTGAAGACCTTATATACTCACACCTCCCTTACAATTGAAACAAGAACCCGTACAATGGCACCCTCATAACAAACCCATAAAATACCGAGGCCTTTTCTTAGATACCGACTCAGTTCGAAACATCACATCGTCAATAAAGTTATAAAAGCAAAAATTAAATTAGACCAACTAAAACCAATTATAAATAGATTTGCTAAATTATCGTACAAGACCGCCTTGTTGATTTACAAAACTATCATTCGACCACTACTTTTATATGCATGCCCGGTATGAATCAGCGCAGCCAAATCGAATACCAAAAAACTCCAAATAATCCAAAATCATTTCCTCCGCACTATCACGAATGCACCATGGTTCATCTTGAATTCACAACTTCATAAAGAATTCCAGTTAGAATCGATAACAAACCACATTACTTTTTTTATCCATCCACATCTTCCAAAACATTCCAAATATACCCAAACTAACCCCTCTAAGACTGCCAAAATCAATCCTCAGAACCCGCATAAAAAAAAAAAAATCCCTTTCATACATTCCTCAATAAATTTTCAGTTCTCGATCTAATGTAGAGTTCTCATATAAATATACCTCTACCATCCTTGTATTAGTATAAATTGTATTTTAAGATTAGTAGTAAGTTTATTGTAAATTAACTATAAGTAGATTTAAGCAATCTTAACAAATGTAGAGTGTTTTAATACTGATCTTTGTATTATTCAATCCAAAAGAAAATAAATTTAAAAAAATAATTATTTGCCTCCTATATGAAGGAACGATGAAAGTCATTATATTGTCGGCAGACTGTCAACTTTATGTACTCGTACATCAATACATTGAGAATACATATTGTAAGTACAGTAAAAAGTGCCAGAAAGCAAAAATAGATTGAATATTGGCATTTTTTAAATAATGTCATGCAAAGTTTTTCGAAAACTCAACAGTTTTCTGTGAAAAGGAGCTCAAAATTCCGCATTTTCAGAAAAACTCTATAGTAATATTCTCAAAAACGACTCCTACTTTTTCTTCAAACTTTTCCAGCGGATTGTTTCAATTGCATTGCTTAATACGACGTAAAATTCATTTTGGTGTATCCTCTTGTTCTTTCAATAATTGCACATATGTATTTTTTTAATATCTCACGCACGGTTAATATCCACATATCCAGTAATTTGTAAACACTAGTGAGGTCAGACAATGTTACCTATATTTTGGGGGGACACTGAAACAGAATCTGAAGTCCATTTAACTTCATTAGATCATATTTTTTAAAATTCAGATCAATTAAAATTGATAGAGAAGGTGGTATTGCCCCCATTGGCCACACTCATCACGTTATATGGCATATTGCCTATATCATTGGATTCCTAGTCTTCTCTCCATGCAGACACAGATTTTCAGTTTTTTTAGGTTATGTGAAAAATCAGATTAATGAAATTAAATGGACTTCAGATTCGGATTCAAAACATTGAGGAAACATGGTCTGACCCCTCGGTAAGAAATATCTTCCATTTTTTATATTTTTGAGGTTATGTAAAATATATATCCCAAACACAATTTTTTGTGGCGGAGGCCAGTGTATATATATATATATATATATAATTATATATATATATATATATATTATATACCATATATACTATGTGTGTGTGGGTGTGTGTGTGTGTGTGTGTGTGTGTGTGTGTGTGGTATGAGGAACGATGTGTGGTATTCACGTCCGTCCCACACAACATGCGAATGACGAGCGGCAGAACTGGGTAACGAAGCGGTGGCCATTCCAAAAGGGGTGCAGCCGTGTAGAGTTTTTCGTCAGATAAGGACGGGAATAATTAATTCAGATTAAATCGTTCAAAGTACTTCAGTGGCTAGTAAAGAAGGGACAGTAATTTGTGCAGTGAAGAGGCAGTCACTTTCAGTCAGAAGCGTTAAGTAGAACTGTGCTATCGAGTGCTACACGTACGCCCGAATTACGCAAATACGCATTATTTAATCATCTGCAACGTGCAAGGGACACTCGCACACGGGCGTGAACGAGACGACGGGGCAAGCTAAAAGCTGATCAGGACGTGAGGTGCCGTGCAAGGAAGAGGGAAGACGACGGAAGACAACGTGGAAGGCAATGCGGAAGGCAACGAGAAGGCGACGACCGCGATGGAAACGATACTAAGCAGATGGCAGCTTGCACGAACGAGGCGCCTTGAACTCCGGCGAACGACCTCCGGCGAACGACCGCCAGCGAGCGCCGCCGTCGCGATCAAAGGTCAGGCTCCGAGACGAGCAGCGGGCGGCGCAAAAGCACTGAAATGTAGGTCAACGCCCCGCGACCTAAGGAGAAGTTATTGAAAGGTAACGTTTCTAGGGAAAATAAAATAGTGAATGGATCTAGTGAAAACCGAAGATTCCTGCAATTTCAAGCAATTTGCCTGCATAATTGTAATAAGATTTGTGTTTAATTTATGTTGTTCCCAGTAACAATAACTGAGAGAGTATCACGTAATTGTTCACATTTTATGTTAAATTTACTTTGGAATAAATGTTGAAAATCTGAACCCTGTGTCACTATGTAAATTACGTAGAAATTGAAGTAAATTTCATGAGTAAGCTGAACGACGCGAATTCCCAGGTATTAAAGTATGCGCAAAGAAGAGAATGAAGATTTCATGCATTCTTGAAAAGAGAGGAACCGTTTTTTAAATTTATGTATGTTCAGTGTAATCAGCTGGTTTTCAGAATATTAAACTCAATTCAATTGATTTCTGTGTATTTGTTTGGAATTCATCTCATCAGCCAAAAAGATCCCATTGCCCTGCGTTATCACGAAGCTCGCAAGAGCATGATATCTGCGAATTCTCAACAGGCGCTAGGCGGGAATTTTCATCTATATATATATACATATATA
>BOPP01000232.1:0-58540 GCA_017312745.1 Gryllus bimaculatus | reverse complement strand
CCTATCTATGTTACGGACTGTCCAAACGGTATCTTCGTATCTTTCACGGATGAGGAGATAAAAGGGGACTTAATTGGTTTATCCTATATATATATATATATGGTGGCAGAGTTTTTGGGGTACATTAACATACCCCAGACCACACCATATCATACCAGACACAGAATCAGATAAAACAGCGCGTATAGTCTCCAAACTATGACCACATACAACACCACTGAACGAAATACAAATACAGGACAGCAAATAACAAAATATAACACAAACTACAAACAACAGAAATGTCGAGACGAGACGAGACGATCGAAATTAAACAATTAAATGGACATATGAGAAGGTTGAAATCGGATAGACTTCCACAAAAGTTTGGGAGTGGATACCAAATCGAAGAAGATACAGGTAAGATCAAGAAGAACGTGGAACATGGCAATAACTGAAGCCATGGAAAAAAAGAAAAATGTAGGAAAACGATATATGGGATAAAGAGGCATGGAAATTGGGCTGCGGAAAACGGCCAAGGCTGTAAAAAACCGCTATATAGATAGATAACACACAAGCAAATTACAATTTTAAACATATTGAAAATGTACATCGTTCGTCAACCTTGAATGGAATATTTTTTCCTAATCGAATACCTTTTTAAAATGCTCGTGCACGGGTAGTACTGCTTGGGCCAGCACCTTTAAATCGTAATAAAACGTTAAATTCCTTGATTTGATTACTATAACACAGTAAATTCCTTATACACAAATCTCTATCTCTACCAATCGCAATAATTTATCAAAAGACTTATCCAACTACAACTATATAGTTAATTTCCTCAACAAGATTACACAGAAACAATAAACAAATGTTTTACTTTACTATTAACAATACTTTTTCTTCTCGTAAACATAACACCTGACTGTATTACTAGCTTACAAGGTTCTCTTTCCGTTATTATATGCCGATATCTAGTTCGCATGACAATCTACGTGATTATGCAAATTTGGAACGGTAGTCTTTCTGTTAGTGTCTCAGCACGTTAGCATTCACACTCCGTTAGCACTCAACTTCCGTTACACGTAACTTCCGTAACTCCGTAGCACAGTTAGCACTTAACTTCCGTTACAAAATGTATAACCTGCGGTAGCGTGCACTGTCCGCGGCTCGCAAACCTCGGTTCTTTGCCGCTCATTCGACCTTGACCCAGACTCAGCTGCCACCGTTCCGCTCTCCTGTCCAAATGTCCTCGATGTTGCACCACAGCTGTTGTCCAGTCTTCATTCTTTCGGAATCGGCGCCTACGCTTGCTGCTTGGCCCTTCCGCCTTCATCTTCGTCCTCGCATTGCTTACCAGTAGCACGCCGACGCGTGATATTCAATCCTTATGCGTTTTACTAGTGGTGTAATTTCAGAGTACTTGAACACTTTAGATTTGTGTTGCCAAATTAAACTTCTTACGACGCTTCGTGATAATCTAGCTCCTCCTTCTCTTTACTATTATTTCCACCTCAAATCTCCTATAACTGCACTCATTTCAAATAACTGCAACACCACTGTCGAATTCTGCGTATCTTGCTAAATCTCTATGCTCTCTCTATGCCCTATCGGTCTTGCTCACCGTCTTCTTACCTCGGCGTCTCGTACAGAATGTTCTTACTAGCGCTGTCCCACAAGGTGTAGACTCCGACTTGCCGGCCTCGCTTACCGCGTTCGTCTGGTTTCCTCGGCATCTCGTGCAGAAAAGGGGCGAGCGGTTTTGTTCCTCTATTAAAGGGGGTGGTGTGACGTCACGGCGAACTCTTCCGTATTTTCCATAAATTGTTCGTCGCCGTCGCACCGCAAATTACAGATAGTGCCGCTTCTGTAGTGAATGATTTGCGCGCCTGTGTCACGGTGACCTGTCCTGGCTTTATAATATATATATATAATATATATATTATATATATATTATATATAATATATATATATATATATATATATATATATATATATATATATATATATATATATAGAGAGAGAGAGAGAGAGAGAGAGAGAGAGAGAGAAGAGAGAAAAGAGAAAAGAGAGAGTTAGTTAGTAGCGGGTAGAGGCTCGACCAGCGAGGAGTGCAGACCATTGTGTAATAAACGGAGGAGTGGATGTAGTACCAAAGCCAGTAATAAGTCAGAATAATTGATGCGTATAGGATTACCTGGAATGTAAGGTGATGAACATGATGGACAATTATGGACTAGACGTAGAATGAATATACATGGTAACGACAATGTAGTATATTATAAAGAGTCAGTGCCGGTGGAGATTCCCAGTGGAGATTAGGGCAATCATTTCAGAGTCTCAATTTTTGGTGTAAATTATGTGTTTATTCATGTGTGTGCGTGTTATAAAGACGAAGCGGGTTAAAAGCAATTAAACCCTGTTTAACTATTGCAATGTTTTTTGTGGTCGGGGTTCAGACTTTCTCGCACAACCACAGATCCTGCGTCCCGAGAATTTTAAGCTCGCTTCACAGCAAATCGTGATAACCGCTACTGGCTCAACGGTGCCGCCCGTTCAAGGTAAGACGTTACTACTGGGTAAGGACGGGTTGAATGTATTATATATTATATATATATCTTATATATATATATATATATATAATATATATATATATATATATATATATATATATATATATATTCATTCATTCATTCAAGATTCAAAACGCATTTCATGTTCCCTGCTTCCCTCCATTGGCATGGTGGAGGCATGGTGGAAAGAAATGGGTGTTTTACTCGGGCGCACTAAATTATGCTCCTTCTGCTCAACATACGTTTGCATCACGAACCATGTGACCACAGCACGAACACTTCATTTGCAAAGCTTGACCAGACGCTGGCCGCCATGTTGCACGGAGAGCGAGAAGTGGTGAGTAACATTTTGAGTGGCATAAAGTGACAATTTTCAACGGTAACCAACCAAAAATAATGCGAAGAAGGTGTACAGGATTCGATATTTAAAAGAAATATTTCATAAATCTGTTTTAAAATTTATAACGATATTTTTGGCAACTGACTGCATTTAAAATTCCCGCTGATATTGTGATGCAAACTAGTGTCAGAAGCTTATTGGCTGAAGTAGGATACGATGCACAATAGCCCCCATTGGTTACACTATGAGGCAGAGGAAAAATCGAAAACCGTTTTCTTTCCCAAGACAAGAAAGTGATAATAAAAGATACACTAAAATATTACAAACTTTTGAAAAAATCTTATGGCGTTAATGGGTTAAGTAAGATTCCCTCTTTTGTTCAGTGGGAGAACCGCTTATAATACTCTCTGGGACAACCCGGAACAATATGTATTGGTTGGTAGGGTACAGAGAGAGGAGCGCTGCAAAGGAAAGAGAGATACGAGTCGTCGCTGTCAGACAAGAGCATCTTGTGCCACGTGTGAGGTGATCTTCATATGAGATTTGAAGAAAGAATGGAAAAATGTACTTTATTTTCCCGGAGTACTGAAATAATACGATATATGAA
This sequence comes from Gryllus bimaculatus, assembly GCA_017312745.1. Taxonomy (NCBI): domain Eukaryota; kingdom Metazoa; phylum Arthropoda; class Insecta; order Orthoptera; family Gryllidae; genus Gryllus; species Gryllus bimaculatus. The sequence goes on along the minus strand of BOPP01000232.1, from coordinate 55,041 downwards.
ATAATGTACTGAGAAGGGTATCGATGTCCTATGATCATAGAAAAAATGTTCAGTTACGGGTTTTACTGCAAACAAAATAAGTAGTGAACCGGTGACAGACCCGGATATGTAAGAAAGCTGTCAAGAGGAAGATAAAATAATCATCCTATATTTCTTAAGATGTTAGGTTAGACGTCAACTAGTGCATGGATAGGTGTGGCAGGATTAAATCAATTATATGCGGTGTATGCCCGTACAAAAACGTGTGTTGTGCTGAAGACTGTGACTTGAAAAGTGAACAATCACATCCTGAGATGGCATCAGCAAAGAAAGAAACTAAAACAATAATAAAATATTTAAGTTTAGTAACTTTAACATTACAGAATGCAATTCTAGGTTTGAGCATGAGATATGCCAGAACAAGGTCAGGAGATATGTTTATGTCTTCCACAGCTGTAGTAATGGCAGAATTTGTTAAATTATTTTCATGTATTGGTCTTGTCTACAAAGAAGAAGGTTCATGGAAGAAGTGTGCCAAAGCATTACACAGTACCATTATACAGCAACCATTTGACACCTTGAAAGTTTCAATTCCTTCTCTTGTATACATTGTTCAAAACAATTTGTTGTATGTATCAGCTTCACATTTGGATGCTGCCACTTATCAAGTGACATATCAACTAAAAATTCTTACCACAGCAATGTTTACATTTTTAATTTTGAAACGCAGCTTACTGTTTAATCAGTGGGTAGCATTGATTATTTTACTTATTGGTGTTGTTCTTGTGCAACTTGCTCAAACAGATGATGGCCCAGTAAATGGTATAAAACAAAATAGGCTTATTGGGTTTGGAGCTGCATTATCTGCATGTATTCTGTCTGGATTTGCAGGGATATATTTTGAGAAAATTTTAAAAGGATCTGATATATCGGTTTGGATGCGCAATGTGCAACTTAGTTTTCTTTCTTTACCATTTGGACTTTTTACATGCCTTTTATACGATTGGAACAAAATTTGGTATGACGGATTCTTTTTTGGATACAACTATTTTGTGTGGTATTTAGTAGTTTTACAAGCCGGTGGAGGATTAATTGTTGCAGTAGTTGTTAAATATGCTGATAACATACTAAAAGGGTTTGCAACATCTTTAGCCATAGTAATATCTTGTGTGGTTTCAGTATATTTATTTAATTTCAATCTCACATCCCAATTTGTTTCTGGTGCTTTATTAGTAATATGTTCCATATTTATGTATAATTACAGACCGAAAACCAGTGATTCACAAACCAGCATTAACCATAATATTAAAGTCTGATAAGAGATAAAAATATCATGTTCAATTTTATGAAGCAAGAAAGTAACAAAGTAATTTTTTTAATGAAATTTTTTGTGACGTAATCATTATTTTAATTTAATGTACTTTGTATTAAAAAATTATAGCTACCTGATAATATCAGCATTTCTTGAAGTTAATGTTAATATATTTATACTCTGTGTGAACGGGAATAAATTCTATGAGTGTTGTGAAATTTTATCAATTGAAAGGAAAAATCAATATTAATTAGATGCAAGATACAAAATAAAATACAGCTAAGATCCTTCCAGAAGCATTCCCAAGTAAAAGATACTTTCCTTCATTTACTTTTGTAGTTTTTTTTAATGCAGTTCAGAATGGTATACATTTGAAAGATTGGTATCGGATATTAGTATTTTTTGTCAAGGAGCAGTCAACAAATGTTAAAGATGACAAATCCCTTTGAAACTTACTGTTTTATGTAAAAATCTTTTACTCTCTCAACCTTTTAAATTTGTCCCCAAAAAATGTTACTGAAAATATTGAGTTCAAAGAGAGAGGGATGTTTTTTCTCATATTTTTGCAGTCGATATTCATTTCTAAAATTACTTAATGTAGCAATTTGTGTTTTGGATGAACTGTAGTTTTACAGCAGATTTTTGTATTTTCTATATAAAAAATAACATACTAGTATATTGCACAATCCTGTGTGAAAGTTTTACATTTTGTGTTAAGGTAGTAATAAGACACTTTCAAATGCCATGTATTCACTATTAGTATAATGTAGAGAATAGGACTCTGGTCATACATTTTTGCTGTTGCTTCCTCCAGTGACATCCCTCGGTTCTTATTAGTTCCCTTCTATTTTTATTTCAATTCATTGTAGGTACAAATACGGCAATATTGTACTTAAACAGGCATCACCACCAAGGGGTTGTGTTCTCCCAATATTTATTTTGGTGTAAGGGATTTATTGTAGGGAACTCCCCAGTTATGAGCTCCATGTGTATTCATTGTTGCCATTCATTTGGTGCTTGTGACACCCACATCTACTTATATTAGTGTTTTTATTGTTGCCAAATTCTAAATAAATGTAAATCTTTTATTTTCCTTACTGTGTTACAAAACACATGTGTATTTCTACCTCGGGTAAGTTCAAATGTATTTCATCCAACTTATTGCTAACATTAAAAATATACGAGCTAGACATATTTAGTATTTACTACTACAATTAAGAGTTGCATTTCAATTCTACAAATATTTCTCAGCATGTCTTCATTGTTTTAGTTATGGCATGTCAAATACAAAAAGAAAAATGTCACTTCATTTCTATTATGTCAATACCTTTTCAATAAAATGTTTACAATTGATTAACAAATGACTTTCTTGGTAAATATCAGGAAATTGTTAGGAATGTCATTGTCAAATATTTTGTAGGCAGAAATTTAAAAATATTTCAGTAATGTTCAGTATACAACTAGAAGAATGTGTTTCACATTTAAAAACAAACTCCATCTAAGAAATGATTTCTTTATTGGAGCTTTGTTGTTATTATTGTACATGCATTTGTCACAATTTCATTTCTTTGAGGTAAATGTATAGTTGTTCTCACACATTTTATTCCTTTATTTTTATAATAATAATTTATTTATAAATTCAGAACCATTATCAGAATGAACATATCACAGGTGTTTCAATTTTCTCTTCTTTCTACAAATTCTTTGATTCAGCACATTCATTTTCTGATTTTAAAAAATCAACGAAATATCTTTTAATAAATTCATTAATAATCATTAACATACAGCTGCTTCCTCCTAGTGACTTTTCCAGCATAGATCCGCACAAATCTATATGTATACACTATAATATTCTTATGGTTTTTTCTTGCAATATTTCATTAAATGGTAATGCAACTTTATGTTGTATGTAAAAAGACATCACTTTTCAGATCAGTAATTTCAGCACCATCCTCCTACCATATTATCTTTATTCATTTTCAATAAATATTTATGATGAATATGTCCTAATTGTTGATGCCATTAGTTGTTTATTGATTTATTTACTTTAAAACACATCTCATTTTGACGATTTTCCATTTCATCACTAATGTTCACTAACAAAATAAAAATATCTTCATAATAGCCTCTAGCTATTAAATTTCTACTTCTTTTGCCATACTTCTTAACTCCACTATCATTTAACACAATTGTCTTACCCTTTTTTAACAACACTAGTCACCAGTAATAAATTGTTATTAATTTCAGGCACATTTAACACACTTCAACACTCACCAGTTTATCTTCATATAATTCTGTTTATTCTTCCCCTGAACATTAAATGCATACTTCTTCCTGTTTCAGCTGTTGTAATTTCTTTTCTTTCAGAAGTAATGTCAATCATCAAATATATTTCTGAAGTCATGGGTGAAGTACACGCAGAATCCAGTATCCATTCCATTTGTTGATTTCTTGAAACATTGTAGTGTTCAACATTTTTTGTTGCATGAGCACTTCTTTTGTTTCTTTCATTAAATGTTTTATTCCAATTTCTTTGATTACTATTATAAATTGTATGAGTTGGTTTCTCATTTCTAAACCAACAATTTTTCAATACATCTCCACTATTACCACAGTTGTAACAAATATTTTATTCTCTTCAGTTTTAAGAACAGCTGCATCTTTATTAACATTATATTGCATGTACCATTTTTCATATCATAAAAGGCTCTCTCTCATTGACTCAAAATCAACATGCAGATTGGCACACAAAAGTAAACTTCCTTTTGTCATGACCATGTTGATTTTGAGCATGGGCCATAAATGTCCTCATAGAAAGTTCAACCTGACACTTTCTAAAATAAAAAGTGTTTAATTTAAGTAATTATCTATGTTGCAGCTTCACTGTAATATTTTGGCAAACCATCTACTCCGTAATGGATAAGTTTTTCTTCTTTCACTTTTGACTCAATTCCGAAATTTGACATGCCAAACCTCGTTAGAAAGCCCCCAATAGTTTCTCTTCCATCTTCTCTATTCTCGCTAACTTTATTTTCAACATAGTTGATGCCTTTCTGTTACTTCAAGTCTTTTCTTTAAAGTTTCCAAAGTTCTTGAGCACTTTTAATTACTCTGTATGCTAAGCCTGTTCTGACAATGTTGAAATAATCATTGCCGTGATTTATAAGACCAGTTGCACCATTTCTTAATACTTACTTCATCCAGTTTGTCTAATTATGGTTCGTTTATAACATCTTCATATAAATGTTTCGACTTGAGTGCACTTATTCTGACTCCTTAAGTTATAACTGAAATTTGTTAATATTTCAATTTTCCCAACTGTTTCTTCAGCTGTTATTGTAATTCACCTCTGAATTTTCCTTCACAATCATATGCTCTGCTACCAGAATTATTATTGTACCTACATTGTCACTCTTTTATATATACATGAAGTATACAGGATAGAATCACAGCTCACAATGAAAGACTATTACTCATACATAACAACCATCTGTAGGTAACCAATCATATTGTTAGTCTCATGATTCCACATCGTAAATAAACATAAGTGTAGGGGCTCTTCAACTACTTAGATTATTCAGGTTCATTAGAAATTATCTAGTGAGTAGTTGGTAGTATTGGTGATAATGATGGAGCAGCAGTGAAAGAAGAAGTGGGGAGATTAGTGTGTTTCTTGGAATAGTTTTAATGGAGATCATTCAATTACATTACTATTGCTACCAAGGTTATCATTTTGTGTAGCAGATATTCACATATATTTACTAAAGACTTAATTAATTTGCAAACCTTTGTGCTTTAAGAAATGTAATCTGAGGAAGGGTTAACCCAATTATGATTCATTTATTTTGGACAAACTCCTTAAGTTTCACGAATTATGTTAATTAAATATGATTTAAAACAATTTCTCTGAGTACACCACAGCCAAACTTTAATAATTTTTTCCAAATTGAATCGATTTTACTATGATACCATAACAGCTAACTCACAGGGGCAGATCCAGTCGATCATTTTGGAGGGGGCCATCATAGATTTAAGCAGGGCCCTATAACTCCCATATAACGTGGTGGAGACCATTACGGTGGCGCGTTCTGCTGCATCACCTTCTTTACATGAACTAAAACACGAACTGTTGCCAACGATACTTTAAACGTGCGTGGCTACTGCGTGAGTTCGCGGGTCGCAAGCAGGCCCATAATGTTGCAAAAGATAACGTATATGTTCGCGCATTCTTCAGTGGTTTCTTATAAGTATATATTTTGAATAATAGTACATTTATAAGACACTTTTCGTATTTCTCACAAATTAGCAAATTTGTATGTGGGAAAGTTGGCGAGCCTAACCTGCAGCTGCACCCGGCGACACTAGCGCCTCCTATAGTAGCAACCTTGAACTTTGTCCCCAGTTTTGGTGGAGAGTTGCCGGGCCCTGGATTAAAGTTAACAATGAAAATATTCATTATATTCCATATTATTTATGTACTGTAGATGATATACTCTACAATATGATTGTTTAAATAATTACATAATTCAAATATAAATATTTAAATCAATTTTACCAAATAAATGAAGGTAAACAAGAACTATTCGCCTGCTGGGGGGGGGGGGGCAATGGCACTACCCTGGATCAGCCAGTGCTTTACCAAGAACAAAAGGAATCTTGCCTTTGTCATGACAATGTTGATTTTGTGCACGTGCTATAAATGTCCTCATTGCAAGTTCAACCAGACACTTTCCAAAATAAAAAGTGTACAATTAAAGTGATTATCTATGTACAGATACAAAAGTTCAGTTTTTAAAATAGAAACTTCACTCACTAATCAACTGTAACGTGAATCCTGTAAAACGCTCAATAGGCAAACTTGTTTGGAAGTTCCTAGTGTATAAAATGCCCAAGTGGTACTACGGTTTTCTGAAAGTAGCTAGAGCTAACATTTCAGCTAAAACAAGTTTGCACCATTTCAGCGAGTTGGAACTTATTTTACCTGAAATCACAGCATAAAGGCAGAAATGTTGGCTCTTCAATAAAAAATACTATTTGAAAAACCAAGATACTAGTGTACATTCTTTTCCTGTTACATTTAAAATCCTAATATTTTCAATAACAGAATATCGCTTGATCATAAGTTATCACTAGAGTTGTGGCTTATATGCAATAAAAACAGTGAAATATTCGCGTATATATGGAATTAAAAAAGAAAAATATGCAAAATAGTGTAAAGAGGAAATTATGTTCACAGGAAAAAAAATCATATTTTATCTTATTTTTGAAGAACACTAATTTCTTAGAAAAATAATGGGAGCTGGAGTTAATGTACATTTCACAAAATAAAAAATATAAAGGTATTGCAACAAAAGTATGACTTCTCAGTTCATGGGCCTAAATCGTTACGCCACTCCAGGTTTGCGCCGTGTCGGCACCAGGTGGGCACGCACAGGCGCTCAGCCGATGCACTTTCCATTTCGACCGATACTGCCGATGAGAGGTCTTAGCGTAAGTCATGTGAGTGACAGCACTGATCCGTGGCTATGGCAACGTAAACAAATCCTCGGAAGCCCATTGCTTCTGAGCAGGTCACATGCTGTACCATTGCAAGGGGCGAGAAAACTGTCAGAGCCGCTTACATACTAACGAAACTGCAACTTTTTGGCTCCTTTTCACAAGGGGGTGAATATGCAACGACAATATGCAATTATGGTAATACATGCGAAATAAAAATAGTTAAAATTGGTTCTAAATGCCTCAAAAAATATACAATATGTTGAAACGGAATGTTTTTTTTAATTAAAAAAATAAATTAAAGAGCATATGGAAATCACAATATGCATCACATTATGCCTTGCGTAGAAAAGAAAAAGGAAGCCCTGAGATGTATTTCATATTTAGCCGTATCCTTAGGTTCGAGTAATGAAATTTCTACAAGATTTAGAAAATTCTCACATTTCCCTATGCAGATAATTCTCTACTTTTTTAACGTTAGATTAATTAATAGAACATCTGTACTTTCCAATTGGGTTTTAACATAAGTTCCATTTGTAATACTCTCGAAACATAGCAACCTACAAACATTTTTTAACAATATCCTTTATTTCAAAGCACTTCGATTTAAGAGACGTAAATGTATGCAGATGAATAGTATGCACACGTCAAAATTCATGAGAATATCCAATTATTTCCACACGGACCAGATAGAAACTCTTCATGTATACTTTTAACTTTCTCGCGCTGAAAAAGGATCTTCTTAAACAGAGAATGTTATGTAATGCTGCGCGAAAAAAAGGCGAATTTTCGTCAGAAAAACGAAAAAGTGGATTAACCCCTGGCAACGAAAAAGTGGATTAATCCTGATGGTAAATTTAGGGGGCAAAATCCTCCAACACATGGTGTAGCCAGAATCCCTGTTGTATGGGTCATTGATACCAAAAAAAAAAAAAAAATGGATTGATGGCAAAACGTTTACGTCCGTGAACAAAGCTAGTAGCTAAACCGTTCAGTTGATATTCTACAACAATCTGGCTAATGTCGCGGTTACATGAATTTGAAACCGATATTTTAATGTTAGGGGTTCTTTAATGCAATGAGTCATACAGACTCACTGCACAGCTCGGCCCTCGCGTCACGCTGAATAAACATATTTCTAGGCAAAGAGTGCATCTTTGCACATTCGCCACGCGCAGCTGCGTGTGCGCCGCGAACCGAGAATTTCACAGCCAGCGTCCGTCCCCGAAAGGCACCATTCCATCCCTTTGTAAAGCAGTAGGTGACGGACAACCACAACTGTTACATTAAGAGGCGAGAACAGCCCACCATAAATGACTAAGCGACTATAAATCACATGCGAAAGAAGACTAGCCCATGGGAAGCTTCGCGACGTGATAGGTCGGGCACTTTTCGAGAGGGGTAGGGACGGAAAATCGCAGGAGCACAAGGCGCTAGGTGGCCACACTTGGAAAAAGACTGTTGAGGCGAGCGGTTGGCTTCTCCCTTCGAGATTCAACGACGATTATAGCTATACGGAAGCTGTCGATAGTCTTCAGCCATTATCTTCCCGCATCGGAATGCAGTCCGGATGCCGGTCTAGAACGGTTAGCGTAACACCCACAAAGTACACAACAGGGTGTGCAGCCTTATTATTCGGCTGCCAAACATAATACGCGGTCCAGGCGACGTATGACGACCTGTGACCCGCGCATCGAAAGTCGCTGTTCCGATCCCGCGGACAGCCGTGGAAGATCTGCCCAGCCAGGCGACGTGTTCCTGCCGACTAGAGATGTCCATGGTTCTCCAACGGGTCGTCTGCTGCCACCGGCCTATATCTGACGTGTAATCCTTCGGAGTGACGTATCAGAAATTAATTCATCCATTCCCGTAAGTGTTAACGTTCAACTTTAATTGTTAACGTTAATAGCCAGAGTAAAGCCCTAAAGGGAATATTATGTAAAAGAGGACTTACTATACCAATAAACGTGTCCCCGCCATTTTGGTCGGGTGGCCACACAAGAAAAATGTGCATTATTTAGTAGTTAGTAAGCAAATGCAATCCATTCGACCCAGTACGCTCATCCCTGCAGATGTCAGGGCTCGGTACCCAGATAATGGTAGACATATGCTTGGCGCCCTCCCTAATAAATTTCGCGCGTGCTCCTGGTATCTGGAAACAACCGTCGCACCTTCAGTGTGATGGCAGCTCTTCCCCTACGATAGTGTAATTCACGGCGGCACGGCAAAAATTGTCTCGCGTGGTTCATTACATTAAATGAAAACCTGGGACATTTTCAAAAAAAGGGCGCCATTGATTTTGATTGAATTTTGTAGTTGGATAGTCTGAAGAACGTTTAAAAGAATAGCGCAGGTCTTATGTTGGTTGAAAACTCGGATCTTTCGAAAATTGAAAATATTCAAAGTATTTTTCGGCGTCTTACAACAACTAAAATATAGAGGTAGAGATTTTTTTCCTTACTGAAATATGATAATTTTGAAGTAAGGTCATGTACAATATTTCAAAATTTGAGAATTTTTTGCGCAATGTTGCGAGAAGAAGCCAATTTTCAATTTGTTTAACATTTTTTTCTCAAAAAACAGCTGCATCGTTTTTTATGAAATTTTGTTGGTGGATAGTCTGAAGGGCATTTAAGAAAATGGTGCAGGTCTCATGTTGGTTGAAAACCCCGATTTTCCGACAAGTGAAATAATTCACAATTTTTTCGGCGTTTTCCCACAACTACAATTATGAGGATACTTTTGTCTTTCTCAATGAAATATGTTCCTCAACCACACGCTCTCAAATAAGCTCATGTTGATTTTTTTCAAAACCGAGTACATTTTGAGTAATTGGGCGTCAAAGTTAGTCGCGTGCTCTGAAAATACTGCGCTTCACGATCGTAATTTTAGATGTTTTGAGGCAGTTGGATGCTCCACAAGTTAGATTGTGCATAGTATTTCATATTTATTTGATAGTTTCTTACATTGGAGCTTTTGCTATACTTTTACAAATTATTTGAAACCTATTTGAAATAAAGATTTCTAGCCTTCAGTTGCCCACTCCCAATTTATGCAGTTGGATGCTATGTAAGTTAGAATTTGTATATTATTTCATATTATTAATAACATATTTATGTTACTTAATTTTAAATTGCGTCCATCAATTGTGTTAAATGTGAAAATGAGCGGTCAGTGTAGGTTTAATCCGCACAGATCACCCGATATTTTTTTTATTTGCAGAAATAAAAATGAAAACTCATATACATTAATAGAATATTACAATGTCATATACTGTGATTTTTGCAACTCTTCTAGCAGGTATCTGCTATTGACAGTTTCATCCTATTGGGAACTTCAACATCACACTAAGGTAAAATTCAAGCTCCCGATTGGATGAAACCATCTACAACTCATACCTGCCAGCGGCAGAGTTGCATAAATTGCAGTAGTGTTAAATTAAATACTATTATATATTTTTCAATGTATTTGTTTTGCAACACACTCAGTATCGTGTTATTAATTAACTTTTAAATGTTTTACTTCCTTGGATTCTATTTTTCGCAGCAAATGTTCTAATAATTTCAATGAGGTTTACAAAAAAGAATTTGAAGAGAAATTGTGGTATAAATCAATGAGCTAGAATATACTAGTTCTTCATTACTAATGGCGAGAAAGAACGTGCTGTTAGAGCACCTTTAGTAGTTTCATTTTTTAATTTTTTTTTTAACCACACAGAACCGATTAATTATATTTGTGTAGCATCATTTTTTTAAGTGAAAATAGTTTTAAGAGACCACAGATTTTTTTCCTTTTTCCAGCATTTAAAATAAATGCTTGGATATGTTTTACTACAGAAAACCTTGAGGATATGTGCTTGAATGTCACTTTTTTTTCTTCCCCCCTCCAATAATGATGTTTTGACATGTTCCAAACCAACTTTAAGATCTTTAACATGTTAACAAGTTTTCAGACTTGTAGAAAACCTTTTAGGAACAAAACAAAGAACCATTTCTCATATTTTTATTAGATACCTACCAACTTACTAAGTCCTGTAAAATTTTCCTCGAAGTCCAATTGAATCTTGTTATTCTGAAGCTGCAAAATACTGATAATCACACAAGCAAAATGGCAAGAGATGTAATTTTTATTTGATCATTCAATATTTGTAAGTACACAAACTGTCTTTTCTCATCACTTTCAGAATAGAAAAACAAAACAAGATTAACATTTAGTTAATAATAGTCACAATTTATCCTTTCACTGACTTTGTATTGTCAGATAAGCTGTTTTCTGGGATAATTTTTGCAACTTTTCGGAATTCCTTGACGTAGGTCTTTGGACACTGCATTTCCGTCCAACTTATTGGTATCATTGGTATACCTTAAAAAAAAAACAAAAAAACACCACTTTAGAAAATTGCAATTTGAGACTGTATATTGTAAAGGTCAATATGATCAATGTGTCAGCAAATACCTGCTTCACTGTGAGCAATTGCAACACCAAGTTCATTCTCTGCAGTTGAAATTTGATAACAATGTGCATCAGTCATAGGTAACTTAACATTTAATTAAGAAAAATGGAACTTCTGTAATGTGTGCGAACTTACTTAATCCATCTCCACAATGATGAAGAATAGTACACCAAAAATTCCCGAATAAACCATGACAAACAACCAGCAATACAGCGTTTTTTTAAAGAATTTATTATATCTCCAAAAAATTAGATATCAAAAAAATAGTAAGCTAGAATATGAAAAAGTGATGGCAATCATTTTAATATTGCTGGTTGAGACAATTCAATCACATGTCTAGGTAACAATAAGCTGTCAGAAATTTAATTCAAATATTTTAAAGCAAAATAATGAAGGTAAAGTCACTTTCTGCAAAATATGAAATGAAAAACTTATGTAAGTATAAAGAAATGTCTATCTCCAGGTTGCTTGCTTGAAAAACATGTAAACAGCAGAAGAGAGAAAATGTTAAGTAAATTGCAATTGAAAAACCGTTTATATGGAACTGGTAGTGAAATCTTATTGAATTAAATTTTATTTATTAACCTACCCCCTTTAAACTAATGACATGCTGCAATTGGAACCTTCTTATGTCAGTCAGATTCTCAATTTCCTCTCACCACAGTACAGATTCTGAAATACTGTGAAGAAAACATCTTATTTAAATGAACTGCATGTATATTTTCATCATGCTGCTAATTCACAAGTCTGGTTTAATTTATTTTGTAACATGAAGTTTGGAGTAATTCTGTGCAGGGGAAGATCAACAGTCCTTTCTGGTCAAAAACATCAACATACCTTTTCTGGAAAAGATGTTTCTTTTTAAAGGTGAAGTCACAATCAGATGGAACCATTGCAATTAGGAAATATTTTTTCAGAGTTCAGATATACCACTTTCAAAAGCTTTGCATGTTCACAATAGCTTTTCAAAACTACATTTTTCAGCAACTGGCCCCGGTACAAGTTAGTCTGCGAGTTTGAATCTGGCATAGACAATGGTGTGCATTCTGGAATGCATTCCTAGCTCACTACTTCACCACAAATTCTATCCTTAATTCCCTCACCTTCCCTGGTACATTGTGAGAGTATGGTAAAATCAGGTTTAGTCACAGTGTTAGATGAAGCCTGATTTCCTCTTAACACAAGACAAAGTTATGGTTTCACAAGCCACATCATCCAGAAGACCCATGGTGGCTGTATCCAATTAACAAATCTCATTTGGAACAAAATTTCTGTGAGCATTAAAAGGTGAAAAAGACACAAAATAGAAATACTTACACTTCTTCTTCTCCCTCAAGCATTACACCGGTTGGTCCGTTGCGCTTCCTTGATCTAACCATCTTCTCCTGGGTCTACCAACGCTTCTTCTTCCTTTAGGGATGTACTGAAGCACTTGCTTTGGAATACGGTCGTCTTCCATTCTTTCCAGGTGATTTTTCCATTGTTCTCTGTATTCCTTAATTTTTTCATTTAAGTTGTAAATTCCTATATTTTTCCGGATGGTATTGTTTTTTTAATCTGTCCATTCTTGTTACTCCCAGGACTGATCTTAAAAATCTCATCTCGGTTGCTTGAAGTCTACTGTGTGTTCTGGAGTTCATAGTCCAGTTTTCGCTTCCGTAAAGTCCGCAAGGCACTGCCATAAATTTATAAAACTTAAGCATTGTGTCTTTACGGACCTTTCCTTTGAGTGCTCTTTTGATAGTGTAACACATCATATTGAATCTTTCTATTTTCCTTACAATATCAACTTCGCCGAGATATGTCACATCCTCGAAATCTAAAGGTATTAACCTGTTCAATAATTTTGTTTTTTAATATGAATTTAGATCTTATAGGTTATGAGCCTTGGAATGCCATGGATTTGGTTTTATTTGTAGATATACTTAGATTATATTGTTTTGTTACTTTATATAGTTCATATCGTGCCCTTTGCAGATTATCTTCTTTATCTGCAACTAAAATCTGGTCGTCAGCAAACATAAAAGTTTTAATAAAATTTGTTCCTTTCAAATTGTCTTCTATATTACGTTTCATGGTCTGTTGTTTCCATTCTCTCACAGCATTGTCTAGATATAGATTAAAAAGTATAAGTGAAATACAACACCCTTGTCTGACCCCTTTATCAATATTTCCTTGTGCAATAATTCCAGATTTTAGTTTTATGTTTATCTGTGTTCCAAGGTATATATTTTGTATAACTTCGATCAAGTGCAATGATATTCCTCTTTTTTCCATAATTTTCCTCTGTGTACACTATCGAATGCTTTACTGTAATCAACAAAGACTATGTAGGTCTTTAGGTTGTATTCTCTTCTTTTTTCTATTATTTGTTTTAATATAAAGATATTATTCGAGCAGGAAACCGGAAACCTGTTTGTTCTTTAAGTAACATACTGTCTACAATGTTTCTCAATTATTTACTATTATCTTCCCATATATTTTATATGCCGTATTCAGAAGACTTCAGTACACCTCTATAATTTTCACAGTCAGTTCTTGGTCCTCTTTTAAAAATGGGTATTACTATTGCTTTCTTTCCATTCCATTGGTATTCTTTTTTGTTGCCAGCATTGATTTAGAAAATCTAGAAGCCTATATTTGTTCTCTGGCGTAGATATTTGAAATAATTCTATTATTTAAATATGTCTGAGCCTGGAGTTTTTCGGTTTTACAACTTTGTAAGGCGCTTTTCTGAAGTTCATTGAATTCTATCTTTATACAATTTCTGATATACATCTGTTATTTTCCTCCTCTTCATCATTTACATCTTCTCCCTCTTCTTTTGTCCATAGTTGTTTACAGAACTTCATCCATTCTTTTCTATCTAGAAGATCTAAATTTGCTGCGTCTTTTTCTTCTCTGTTTAGGTGTTTAATAATTTTGTAAGCAGTATATTGTCGACAATGTACATCTCTTTCTATGTTAGATATGTATCTTTCCCAGCTTTCCTTGTGTGCAGCTTTTACTATTTTTTTTGTTTATCTTCTTCGTATTTTATATTCCTCCAATGTCTCAGGAGTTTTCGTCATGAGCCACTGTAGATATGACTCCTCCTTTCTTTGAACTGCACGTTTCAATTCTTCATTCCACACATTAAGTCCCTTTTTTGGCTTATATTTATTCCTTTTTCCTAAGGTTTCAAAAGCTACTCTTTCTATCAGTTGGGTTAGCTTCTGCCATTCTTATTCAATATTCGTGCTGATGGGTTCCTTTAGCATGTATAGTCTTATACGTGATTGAAATAAATTTCTGATGCTAGGGTGTTCTAATAGGTTAGTTTTCCATACTGTTTCCTTTATTGTGATCTTTTTGCGTGTTGTTCCTGCCCATTTAGTTTTAAGGATTACTTTCCCTCTTACTAGGAAATGATCTGAATTTATATCCATTCCTCTCATCACACTCACATCCTGAAATAGTTTTCCCATCTTTTAATTTGCAATTAAATAGTCAATTATTGATCTGTATCCTCTGTTCACCCATGTAAATTTATGGATATCTTTATGTCTCAAGAACGTATTTTCTATTCGTAATGAATTAAAATTCACAAAATCACGTAACACTTTTCCTTTTTGATTAATTACTACTTCTCCGTTTGTTCCAATTATTTCCTTAATGGGCCGTTGTTCTATCCTAGCATTCATATCACCTCCTAGGACTATATAATCATTTTTATTTGTGGCATCTAGTACACTTTGTAGGCTTTCATAAAATTTATTAGATTCTTCCTTTCTACCCCCTTTAGGAGCATACACTGATATAATACTCATATCCTCTAGCTATTTTGAATCTGCATGTTACAATTCTTTCATTTACTCAACTTTAAGAAGTTATCCTATTTCTTCATTTCTCATTTATTAGAATAGCTGTTCCTGCTACTGCTCTATTTTCGATAGGTACACCGCTATAAATTAATGTATAGTTTCCCAGATCACATGATCCCCTCTGCTTCTTTTTAGTTTCAGATAACATAATCAAATCCAGTTTAGCTCTCCTGACTTCTCTCAGCAATTCGTATTCTTTGTTAGCTATGCTTCGTACATTCCAAGTTCCTATATTGACATGTTCTGATATACCAAGACATTTGTCCTTTAACTTTGCCAATGTCGCTACCAAAGGATTTCCTTGTTTACAATCAATGAGTGAGCACGTAATAAGAATCTCCCCTGGCCGCGCTACAAACGCTGCGCAGGGAAAGTTTGGTAGTGGGGCTGCCACCTCACAGCCCCCAAACTCGCAGGATTTGTATAAGGTTTTCTCCCTAGACAGATTGCTTTCGCTTCAGCTCTGAGGTCTGTCCTCCGATTAAGAAGCATAAGAACAGGATCTATAAGAAGATTAATAGTTTACAGAAAGTAGAAGATCAGGAAGGGAAGACTTCCTAGCCCTCGCAACCTAATAGCATCAGGGTCGAAAAATACAAGGGGTCGAGAGTGACCGAAATAGGACAGTTAAAAGAAGTATGGCAAAAGTAAGTGGAAGCATCGCCATACTAGTGAAAAGACCCTCCTCCATTATCCGGGCTTGGGACTGGCAGTGCCTGCAAGCAGACCCAGGCGAATACATACACATTCCAGCAAATGAAAATCATACATTGAAATTGCACCTGTTTAACTGAAAAGTGTTTGAAGTTCTGAAGTAAAGTGTACATAATAAAATTACTATACAGGTGCGTTTATGAAGGATACTACTCTAGCAAGTATAATGTCACCCGGTCTAAAACTTTTGTACATTTCAACCTTGTCCTTTTCTGTTGCTCTGACATCTTCCTTGCGTAAAATTGCTCTGTAAGGACGAGAAAGCACAGTATCTCTTATGCATTTAATAACACACTTTAAAAACCGCTGATTCACGATAGTAACCTGCAAAATCACACAAATATTATCAAAATAAATGTCTTAATTTCCTTGAAGTTATGAAATTTACTTAAATGAATAAATTTATGTCTTTGCACATTTATTTTAAACAAAACAATTTTAATTTATTTAAAGAAATACAGATAATTTTATCAAATACTAAGCATATTTTATTAAAAAAAATTGCACCAACAATGAAATACAAATAACGACCTATCAAGGACTTTTTTTACGTTATTTAATGTTAATTAAAAACATAATTCAAGAGTAATTAATAAATTATAAATAATGTAGAGAATAATTAAATTAATTGTTCCAGGGTGAAGAATATTAACTAATTTTTCACACAAACAAAATATTTTGAATGAGAGCCTCTTCACTACTGGGTGAAGGGCTTCAATATGAGGTATAATTAAGGGCACCACTAAAATTACATAATAGTCTGAAAGAACATATTACGTTTCCTGCATTTTTATAAAATAACAATACCAAATTTATTCAAACACTATTTTTTTGGTTAACTATGAACTTCAATTTCCCAGCTCACTAGCAATAGTTTTCTTGAATATTATATGCAGGTAATAATTCAACAAATATTCAATATTTAGTTTACAATTTTTTCATATTATTAGTGTACTATTAATGTTTGACGCCACTTAATTAATGTCAACATACCTTTGCTGTCACAATATCACCAGGTACTGGTACAATACTTTGATCATTACTACAATGCACCTCAATAGTACGTTTCTGAATTAAAAACAAAAACACCAAATAGAGTTTCTTCATTAACAAAAAACATATACTACAATTTAATACAGATAAACATCAATTCCAAAATTGGAATAAAATATTTAGAACAATGTTTTCATCAAATTTTATTTTTATTCATATTTTCATTCAAAATTAATAGTCAAAAACAAGCCAAGTCTACTACACAATGAGGGTTAATTTAGCATTAATCTGGAACTTTTGGAACCAGGGCTATTTGCATTGATTTATCCCACCACTAACACAGGTGGATTGAAATTAAAAAAATATTTTCAGGAAGGGGTTGAGTCCTTCCCCACCATGTTTATTTACAATTTCACTAGTTCAAAGGACGAAACGTATGATAATCAGGCGTTTCTTAATTTCAGCCTGATCAGAAATATACATATGAATAATACAAGCTGATCTCATTTCTACTGCTTCTGAAATACACAATCGCTTTTTGCTGCTTGAAATTCAAGGATGAAGTTTACTCGGTAGTTCTTCACTCTTTAAGTTCACAATTCCGTAATTTTCAATAGCACAATCTTTAATATTATTATTTCTTCATTTACAATTAATGACATTTGCATACAAAATACCATTTTGCTTCCAACTAGTATTCAAATGTTCTTTGGGCAATAAACAAATAGAGAATAACTATACCACTCTCACCGTTCTAAAGAATAGCTTTTATTTCCGCGAAAGGAATACTACTCGCCAAATACGCCTTTTCCTACCTTGTCATTTTTTGTTACATTAACAATCCCTGCTAAAGACGAATATATGTAACCATGCTTCTCGTAAGTGCCACATCCTGGAATATGCTCTTTGTCAGCCAGACACAATCTTTGACCTGAAAATCATTCGAAAGACATTTAAATAATACTGGCTACTTCAGAAGAACTTAGTAGGAGCCCTTACTTACCTGGAATACATATCATTTCGGAGGAATATGATTCTGGCATTTCTTAACGAAGGAACATCTGACAATAAACATACAATTTTATCGACATTGCAATACAGAATTAAATACTAAGTAATTAATTCGCTATAGAGTATCGTGGCGAGACCACTATAAATCGATAATATAATAGTATATTAAAAAAATGCATCACAAATGAGTCACTAGTTCCTATCTGACCTCATCCAGGAGCAATATTCCAGCACGATTGGGGATTGGGTTGCTTTAATGCATTAAGTTACGGAAAACCCAGTGGGGTGACACTAGAATAGGGCACATCCGGTCCTTTATTTCAATTCCATACAGTAGCCAATTCAGAGTTCAGAGTGACGCCAATATACATCTGTCAACACCAACTCGCTCAAGCGGAGAATCGGTGAACTAGTTTTTTCATTTTGAAATTTTTTCGCAACGAGCGCGGTTGGTTACCGTTGGATTCCTTCCTCGTCGACCTATCGTTGTATATTCACTGCTGTTCGTAGGGCTGTTAACGCAATATCGCAGTCAGTGAATTAGAGAAATGAAGTGATTTACTGCTGTTTGAAGTCTGAAGCGTGCATTTTGGCTTCGAGAAGATGATGGTGCGTAAACAAATAGTGGAATTTTTTTTAATGTTCATGTTCAGTTGCATACCCCTTGTTTGCCAAGCGAGGTGGCACCCACTGCAGTATGGAGTATATTGGTAAGATTTTTTAATAGAATATTACTAGAAATAATAGTTTTATAGAATATATTTTTTATATGTTTTAAATAGAATATATAGTTCAACTGGGAGGCTATGATACCATCATTTATAATTTTCGATCCTTGTACACAGGCAGCTTTTCAAACTGAAATGGTAAAGTCTCTTGTATGTTTGTAAATGCAAAGAAAGCAATTGCTATGAAAGCAATATGTATTGGCAATAATTTGTTGTTGGATTAATACAGGTTCTAGTGCTGTTGAACATGCTGCCACAGCAAGTGCGCAGATCTAATTTATTCTAGCCTTGTGAAAGGTAAATATTTGCTATGATCTTTAAGAATCTCAATATTATACTTGTTGCATTTATTGAAGATGGGATAGATTTCAAGTTTGTTCATTATTCAGATCTTTTTCACCCATGTGAGGTGTCACCTCAAGTTTTTATGGACTTTCTCATGGTATGTTCCTTTCAATAATACAGTTATTAGTGCCAATTGAGGGCAAATTAATAGTAAACAAAAAACCTATTTTTTCGGTGATTAACAATCCTATGTATTGGACTGGTGCAAGAAAAGCATTCTGGGAGAATAGATATCTGCGCCTTCGGTGATGTGGTAAGTGCACGATATTCCTGTGCTTTCTAAATTTCGTAATTCTAAGATGGTGATTAAAAGAAACATCTTTCTTTTTTGATACAGATTTGTTTTCAGAACATTCTATTGAGGACATAGTATCTTTTTTACCAATCATTTTTTGCTTTTCAGATCCTACTTCACAGAGATGGCTTTACTGAAGGCGTGCATATTAGACCCTACGAGTTTGCCCTAAGTGGCTTTAAATTAATGTTCACTTTGAGGAATCAGATCTCAGAGAGATAATTTTCAAAGAATTATTGTTATAAATGCAGTGAATAACTTGCTTCATTGTGCACAAAGTTTTTGCACATATTTCTTTTACGCTTACAGGTTTATAAAGGTATGAACAATGAGAGTGTATCTGTCATTGGGTACAGATCCATTATATAAACTGTAATTTCCCCACATCTGATTTGGAAAGTTCTAATTAAATAAAATTTAAAGATAAAATTAATTCTGTAATGCATGATCGTTTTCTCAATTTTGGAATGCCTCTTGCTATGTTAAGACACTTTATTTGAATATTATGAATACAAAGGTTTTGATTTCTGTTTCAGAGGCTATTTTTCATGCAATTTTAGAATTTATTTAATGGCTATTATCTAGTCTGCAATTTGTTTCTTTCTTATTAGTATTAATTTTTATTATTAGTATTGATATAAGTTGCTTATGTATTGTTATACTGTTCTTACAATAATAGTTTCTCATGACAAACACAATCTTGATTCAATTTATATTCTAGTATGTGCGTATCATTGTGTTTTGTTCATCGTCATGCTAATTACATTCTGGTTATGAATGCTGATCCTTTTTAGATTGTGAAGTGTTTGTGAGTCGTGAATGCAATGCTTGATTCTATAGCTCAGTTATTAGGACATTGCCCAGTTATCAGAAGGTCCCAGGCTTGGCTCCTGGTACAATCAAATGTTTGCACTTTGACAATCCACTTTCAGAATTATTATTAAATTGTATTGCATAAGCATTGATGGAATTCCACTGTTTGTTAATCATTGTTTTAAAGGTGAATGCACTTTCACAGTGGATCCATTTTTAAAAAAGCCAGGCTCTGAACTGTGAATGTGTGAGATTGGCATGGGTAAATAAAATATGTCAAATATTTATTGACTAATGAAAAACATTTGTAGTTTGCAACTAGTAAAAGCGGTTCTTTCAAGGCATGTAGAGCATGCTAAAGCTCAATTTATTGCACTACTGCTTAAAGCGGGACAATGCTCAAATGTTCTGATAAAACTTTGAAAGCAAGAAAGAAAACAAAATACATTCATGTGACCTAATCAGATCAAAAATAAAATGGCGCTTTTACCCCTTGTATCATAATTATTTCTTTTACCTGGGCAAATGTGTGGTAGTATTTTCACTTGTTTCTTTTCAATTCTGTTATTATTTGTTCATAGTGCTTGTTATAATGTAGTATTCCATAGTATTAATTTGGCATATCTACAAGCAAATACTAAAGTTGCAATTATGCAGGTGTACTGTTTATTACTTTCTGTAATTCAAAGTTGTTATTACTAATGAAATTGCGAAATTGTATAATATCAATATGCTCAATAAATACTAGATTTTACTACCCTAATTGGACTTTTTTCTTCCATAAAATCCTTATAATTATTATTGTGAATTTTTTAATAAATTAAGGCGTGGAAAGTATGGGAGTGAAATTTTTAAGTTCTCGCGTCGCTAGTTTATTTCAAATTTACCGGTTACTTCTTCGCTATTGGCTGTCCGTTCACCCGAAAGAAATTATACAGAACAATGTGGCGGAAGTTTGGCAAATAAGGCTTTTCCTTTTAACATAGAGTGCCGTCTCTGATATATACTCTTTGGATACAGCACACCATATTGTGGCCTTGTAGTGGTCGCTGATGAAACTCAAGGATTTTCCTGTGCCCAAGAATGAAAATTCTGTTTGTCCACTAATCCGTTGAGGTGGAAACGGGCTTCATCTGATATCCATATATAAAAGAAAGCACTTGTTAGCAACAATGGCTCCTATTTAAGTCATTGTAAAGAATGTGACTCATCCTTCAAGAATAACATAATGCTGCATATTTCCGAGTCTTACAACCCGCTGAAAACTACACACAAATCACATGAGCTCGAAAAAACATGATGTTGCACGACGTGCCTGCGGCCCTGACACATTCTCTTAGCTGAGAATTCCGTAAATCTTTACAATACGAAAGAACCGCAAAATGGCCACGCACGATCTAAAATTGTAATCTTCGTGAAAGAAATCTTTGGGATTATCTAAGGCGCTGGGCCGCAAGGCTGGAGTTAACCGCTCGCTCCCCACCACCTTGGCACCACAGCCGCCCGGTCACACCACTCGCAGAGTACTTGCAGCCAGAATACGTGTGGGAGGGCAACGCTAAAAGCGAACTCTTCGCGGAGACGTTTGAACGGTTCCACCCATTCTTCCCAACGGCATTCCACGAGCTTTCTTAGAGATAAGCAATTCGAGTTTCGAATTGGTCTCAGTTCCGCGCAACAACTGACGCTGCTATGTATCGAGATATGTCTCCCTCTCTCTCTCTCCCTCTCTCTCTCCCCCTCTCTCTCCCCCTCTCCATCTCCCTCTCTCCCTCTCTCTCTCCTCTCTCTCCTCTCTCTCTCTCTCTCTCTCGACGGTAGAACTTGCCGATGGTCTTTCTAGACATGCGGTCGGCAAAGACGAGACGTTTCCGGCGTGTCACAGGGAAGCGTGCTCTCCCCGACCCAATTCGGCCTGAACGTCAACGACGCGCCGCTACCAGTTGAAAGAAACACCGGCATTCCACATTGCGAGCTCCTAAAGTTCGCGCATGATTTCGTTTAATAGGCGAAGTCGGCGAACAAAAGGAAATCGGTGAGATATTAGAATGATTGCCTCGCTGAGCTTCCCGAATGGCTGAGTCTAAAAAACCAACGTGTTCGGAGTTTTGAAACCAATTCTTCCGGGACTTCAAAGACGCTTCACAACGGGCGCTGTGCCGAAGGCACCACGCATCTTGCGCGACACTGACCGAGATTCGAACAGCGACGCGCATAGGTACTATGTACAGAATGGCACGAAGCGCGACGCCTTCACCTTCCGCGCGCTGCCCCACGACACGCTTGTTTCCGTGTGCGAGCGAGCAGAGCTGAACGCGAGGGGAAAAACTCGCCATCGCCCGAGTGTCACGCGGGGAACGCGACGCCGCGCCCCACCTGCCATGCCTCCCAATGAACGCGAGCGCCACGGACACTTTGAGCCTCGTCAGAACCGTGGCGAACAGTGCTTTCATAAAGTGTAGTGCAGTAAAGTGCGAATGAATGAGATAGGAAGAATGAATGGTTACGTATATAATGAAATAAGTATGAATGATGCGTGTATGTAGAGAAAAAAATCTCATACATAATAAGAACAATTTCTCTAGTTACTTAGTACGAACTCATCAGAGTGTAAGTTAGGAATGCCAAAGTGCAGGTAATTTAACTTTATGGTTAGAATATTAATCTTAGTTATAAGAAAAAAGCCTCTCATCTAGCTGCTTAATCCGCAAGGCAACAGCTTCATGTACTAATCAAAAGAAAATAATCTCCATAAGGATACTGTTGAGGGGACAAAATGTATATCGTTGTATATCGTTCACACGATAAAACATTGTCTATATTAAAAGGGGTTTCTTGAATTTTGTGTTTATACTACTGTTTCAGAACAAATAGAATAATGGTTAAAGTTAGTTTAAATTTGTTGAAAGTTGAAGATTCTACAGAAATAGGTATAAGCTATCAGAAATATCATAGAATGCAAAAATTCTGTCGTTCACATTTGAAAATGTTTTCAACACTACAGGCAAATTCTTGAATGTTGTGTGTATACTACTGTTTCAGAACAATTAGAATTTTGTTAGTTTCTATTTATCAAAACCAAAAACCTCCACAGAAATAGTTAAATGCTAACAAAAATATTTTAATGATCAAAATTCTCTATCTTCCAAACGTTTAACTATTTTTTTTATTCTTTGAAGCGAATTCACGAACTTTGTGGGTATACTACATATAATATATTGTTAGTATTTTGTCGTTTAAAAATGAACACAAATAGTTATTTACCTTTGGAAATATTAAACAAACTCCAATCCTGTATCACATGATAAAACATTTTCTTATATCTTATATCATATAGGCGAATCCTTAATTTCTGTGTATATATTACTGATTTAGAACACTTTGAATTTTGTAAGTATTTAAGTAAAGTTGAGAACACAGGTTAAGTAAAGAATACAGGTTCTTCATTGTTCACACATAAAACTGTTATTTACCTTCGGAAGTATCATCAAAGATCCATTTCTTATTGTTTACCCGTGAAAACATGTTTTATATTAAAGGGGATTTAGTGAAATTTGTTTATATACTATTTTTCGGAAAATTGGAGTATTGTTAATTTTATTTGACTGAAATTAAAGAACAGAGAGATAGGTACTTGCCATTGGAAATATCAAAAAAGATCCATTTCTGTATTATTCACACGTGATAGTAATTTCAAATCTATGAACCATATTTTAAATGTTGTGTGTAGACTGCTAAATATAACCTCACTCAGTTCTACGCACTGTTTAGAGTTTTCCTGCTGAATCTCTAAATGGCGTATATCAAATGAAGGTGTAGAAATGTGTCCGAAGGAACTCTCTCGCCGACCGACTCGAGCGAGCAACTCATTCGCGTCCCCAGAGGCGAACAAGAAAACTCTCTGGGAACACATTCTTCGGTATAGTCTGTTGTGGACTTTAGGGGCGTTCGAGAACCGAATCCTATTATAGTGTAGCCAAATATGGCGTTGACGTACGCTCAATGCTTTCGAATTGGGAAAAATGCAACATGGGACGTGAAAATGGCGGAAGTCTGCGACCGATGTCCGGGATCGATGACACTTGACAACGAAGTCTTCAGGACCTGTAGACTTCGTGCACTTGGCTAATGATTCCTTGCAGGATGTCCAGAGTTACCTCTGACGAGTTTTTGAACTCCGTCTCCAAATACGTTTCCTGCGGTTCGCCTACATGGTGCAGTAGTGCACGAAACATATTCCAAGGCAATGCTTGAAATCTTCAAACCTCTATAAATTTATTTCTTAAGTCATAAAATCAACTATAAATTGATATATATTTAATGTTTCTATTTAAAATGTTATATTTAATAACCGCCATTGTGTAGTTAAAATTTAAACAATTTCAAAAAAATATTGTTTTTTTCGAATATTAAATTTATCTATAGTCTCCAGTTTTCTTTCCAAAGCCTCCTTACCACTCAAGCATTTTGTGCCCCACCCTCAAAATCGTCTCTGGAGCCGCCACTGGTGAGAACACAAGGGTGGAACATGTGTAAAGCACGTGAAACGTCAAGGTATGAACGAAGAGTATTTAAACACCCAGTAAAATTGTTTCTCATATTTATGAAGGCATTTGTAATTACAATTCTGGTTTCATGTTCCAACACTTTTTAAGATAATATATAGGGGAAGCGAGGATAATAATGACCACTTTTTGCTCTTCAATATAAATTAGTACGAATTATTCTTACAAACAAGTATGTGCTTTTATACCATACTGTAACGTTTCTCGTGGTGAATTAAAAATCACTGGTATTATTTAAACAATTACGTTTATTCGTGAACATTTATACACTAAAATCTACTTGGTCTATTTACAGATATATTACACTTAATTATTTTTCTTTACACACGATTCCGTTCTCTTGATGATTTATTTACACAGTTCACTTCTTAGACAATATTTTATTTACACCGTTCTCTTCTTCCACAGTATCACTCAGTCCGATGCTCTGTTCACGGTCCACTGCACTGACCCAATTCCCTGCGCAGACCACAATTCCTTGCGCACACCAGGGTCCACTGCACTGCTGTTTACCACGATGCACCCTTGACAGCACAGCTTCCACTTCGGACACACTGATGGACTGTCTGCTTCTCTGCTACTCACTGACTCGCGGCCGCCGGCAGCGGCGCATTTATACCTGCCCGGCACTTGTCTGCAGGCTCCCGGCACGTTCTCGGCGTTTCCCCGCGGCTCGCGAATAGTCCGGAACCGTCTAGTTCGGGAGGAAGGCAGATGACGCAGTCCGCGCGCAACGAATTCCGGCAGGTGATGCAATATTCGTTACAATACGTTAGTCATTAGGCTTATGTTTTCACCTCAACAAATATTTCTCTAAAAACTATCTAATATCGAATTACCAAAAAATTGCAATTGACCAGTTACTACTCATAACTACTCATAAACGTCATACAATTGGTATAAAATGATTTGCTGAAGAACTTCTTCCAAATAATTTTAATTTTTAAATTCTCGGCTATCCGGGAGACCCTGTGTCGTTGGCTGGGGTGTCGACGTTTCGCCTGACATATCACAGGCTTCCTCAGGGCAGTGACACTGCGGCGCTTTTTTTGTTTCCCCTCTCCAGTTACCTTACTCGCGCGTTGGCTGGGGTGTCGACGTTTCGCCTGACATGTCACAGGCTTCCTCAGGGCAGTGACACTGCGGCGCTTTTTTTGTTTCCCTCTGCGCAGTTACCTTTACTCCGCGTGCGTTGGCTTGCGGGTGTCGACGTTCGCCTGACCATGTCACCAGGCTTCCTCAGGGCAGTGAAAACGCGCGGCTTTTTTGTTTCCCTCTCCAGTTACCTTGAGACGGAATTATTTGCATTAGGAATACATATACGCTGCAGCGATGGGCTTTTTTGCAGGTTGTAAGGGCAGTATCTTAAACAAACTAACTTATGCTAACTTAAAAACTAATTACATTTACTCTTTGGGAATTGTTTGTTTCTTATTTAGTTATAATGATTTTCGGGTTAGTTCTCTATAATGCTCTTGCTTCTTCTTTTTTTGTACATTTTTACACGCATTCCTTCTTGGCTATTTACTATTAATTTACTATTTACTATTTGTTGCCGTTTCTGTTTGCTCCGAGGCCGCCCCAAGTTCTATGTCTGGAGTTAAAGTCACCCAAAAGGATAACTTTGGAATATAGTGCGAGAAGCGCATCAATTCCAGCCGGATCTAAGGTTTGGTCTGGGCAGTAGACGGATACGACTAGTAGTCGGCCGTTTCCTACCCAGACGTACGCCCCAACCGCCTCTAGAGACGCCAGAGCAATAGCAGGGATTTCGGCTTCAAGCTGCAGCAGTTCTCGGCGCAGCGCGATTGCCACTCCGCCGCCTGGCCTGCCTCGGCGATAAACAGCAAATGCCTGCAGTTTGAATTCGTGTTCATCACTGAGCCACGTTTCTTGTAAAGCGAAGATATCGAGTTGCAATTCTTCTGCAAAATGTTCAATTTGCTGGGCTTTGAAGATTGCACTTCGCGCGTTCCAAGTGGCCAACGCGGAGAGATTGCTATTCGCTTGTCTACGTTGTGATTTTGTCTAGACATTTTTCGGGTATCATATTTAGGATTCGCTCAAACATCGCTAAGAAACTGCTCTTAGTGACCTGTTTGGGCGGCAGCTGCGGTGCAGTGGCCCGCGCTCCGGCCGCCCCGGAGGGCGGTGCTTAGCCTCTGGGGGGGGGGGAGCGCTGCGCCGAGGCGCTGCGCGACCTCGTTCCAGGCCGGCCCGCGCTAGCTGCCGACCGAGGCGCCGAGTTTCTATTAGGAAGTATTTGGCGTGAGGGTCCCTCGGTTCCTATTGCATGCGCGTCTGACGGACGCGGTGGCAACGTGCAGTGGCTGCATCCTGTGAAGGATGCAGCGTGATGCTGCTTACAATTGCAAGCAGACGGCCTTTAAATTAAAATTTCCGCGTTTTGGGCAATGCGCCGTTCCGCGTTTGTCGTCTCCTGCAGGGTGACCCTCGCCCGTGCAGAGGCGACAGCGCACATCGTACTCGCAATTACGAGCGATGTGGCTCCATCGGCAGCATCGCACACAAAATCGAGGTCTGTCCCACTTTTCCCTTTGGACTCTCGATTGCGAATGATTCTAGTTGCTTTAAGAGATAGATTTTACGCGACGCCGGCGATTACACTGAGAGGTGACAGCGAACGTTCCTGTGGGCACTTCCACCCGCCGCGTTTCGGTGCCTGTTGCACCATTGGCTACACCGGAATCGTGGTTTCTGGACAGTGGACCGTGACAGTGCATAGGACTGTGCGATAGTGTAGATTTCAGTGAACTGTGTAATTAAATCATCATGTGAACAGAGTCGTGTGTAAGAAACATAATTAAGTGAAGAACACAAGGATTGTGTAATACATGTGTAAATAGATCAAGTAGTTTTAAGTGCATCATTGTTAGGAATCAACATTTTTGTTTAAATACCTCTGTGTGGGTTTTATTTCACAACAGAGAAACGTTGCAATTGGTGTCAGGTGTGTGGGATGTGTTTAAATCAGTATAACGTGTGGTGAATGAATGAAGATGAGTTACACAAAAACCATACGGGATCTGAAAGTAACCGAGTTGAAGAAAGTGTTAGAAGACAGGGCACAGGACAGCACCGGAAAGAAATATTACAATAACGTTTTGCTATCGCGATGAATGCAGCCGGAGAGAGTTCAGAGTTTTCTTTTCGAGACGACCGGAATCTTTTCCAAAGGATTAGAAGGACTGAGAAAAGATTTAGAAGAAAAATTAATAGAACATTTCAGTATGTTAGAAGAAACAGAAACATAAAAATTTAGAATAAAAAAAAACAGCACAAAAAAAGGAGCGAAAATTACACGTCAGAAGAAAAGTTGTGAGAAAATTCCAGAATTTCGGAAGAAAAGCTGTTAGAAAACCTGGAACAACGATAATAGAATAATACTATGGGTTGAGAAGAAATCGAGGAGATAATTTTAAAGAACGAAGTAAAAATACAGGAGAAAATTTTGAAGAACGAAGATCAAGGTGACTAAATGGAAGAGAAATTTCTGAAGAGAAAGAAAAATTTACTAAATCCATTGAAGAAGTAGAAGCAGAAGACGAAGAAGAGGAAGAAGAAGAAGATTCACAAGGAGAAGCAGAAGAAGCAGCACAAGGAGAAGAAGCAGAAGAAGAGAAGAAGAAGAAGAAGAAGAGAAGACGAAGAAGCAGAAAAAACGCAGAATAAGAAGGAGAAGAAGCAGAGGAAGAAGAAGCAGAAGAAGAAGAAATAGAAAGAGAAGCAGAAGTGGAAGCAGAAGCAGAGGAAGAAGACGAAAAAGCAGAGAAAGGAGAAAAGCAGCAGAAGAAGTTTTTAATCGAGTTGTGGAATATGAAGATGGCTCTCAGAAGAGGATAAATGATGTCTACTGAATTGAAAGGTTGCCGAATGGAAGACCGCGGGTCGTCCATTCCAGTCGGCAGGCCGCATGCGCGGGAGGTAATAACATTTCGGAGTAGACACCTTAGGAGTCTGTGAACTCGGGTCGGTTTTACGAAGGTGAATTTTCACGTTTTGACAGTCTGAAAACAGCTTTTTATGATACTTCGAATAGCATATATTTGTTTGTATCTAGTTCCTTAGATCCATCGCAGATTAACATTGTATTCCTTTTAAATAAATGCTCATATATTATTAAATATATATTATACCTTACGTAAATAAACTATTTATTATGAATCCTTATCTTGTGGAGATCAGGCGCGACGCCATTTGGCACTTTCAAAACATTGCGGCATAGCATTCAGAAAAGTGGAATAAACCAGGATTTAACGCGTCAAACGAAACTATAAAACACACGTGCACAAGAGTTTAGATTCATAGATTTCTATTTGGTACATACCTAATGGAACACAAAATAAATAAAAATAACACAGAGATACTACAACACACCATTAAAAAGTAGTTAGACAAGGGTGTAGTTTGTCATACATCTTAATACATTCTTTTTACACAAAGCTATTAATGAATCGAAACAGCTGCTCAACCCTTTAATTGACTTAATATTACATAACATTTCGCAACCTTTACTAACCCGACAAGACCTGACCTGGCATGGCCTGATCTGACCTGACAATTCACAAAAACAAATGTCACTATCTTTAAAAATTACAAGCATTTACCCAACTAAAACTCAAAAAAACAATATTGTATAACCTACATTAATGAGTTAACCAGAAAAAAATTTACTCTCAACTGAAAAATTGTATCCCCAAAATTGCAAATTCATAAAAGTTTCTTATTAAGATGAGCCTCATATAGTGTAATGGACCACACAGGCGCAATTATTCGTATAATGTGTCGCTGGGAGTCACACTATCATAGAAGGGGGTTACCATCAAACTTAAGGTGCGATGGTCGTTTCCAGACACCAGGATGCATGCGCTAAATTTATTGAGGACGGCGCCAAGCCTTACCTGTGATCTGGGCACCGGCGTTGAGACATCATCAAAGGGTGGGCATCCTGGGTCGAAGGATTGCATTTGCTTACGGTTTATAAATAATACACTTTTTTGTGATCACCCGACCAAAATGACGGGGACTCGTTTACTACAGAAAATTGTCTCTTCTACATTACTGTTCCTTCTAGTGCTTTACTCTAGTTATTGACTAAATGGGTGTGAACACTCACAGAAAACGGTGATGATGCTACCTCGCTCCGAAAGGATTACACGTCCAAATATCGGCCGGCGGCAGCAAATGACACGTGGAAGTGCCATGGAAGTCTCCTGTTGTCGGCAGGAACACGACGCCTGGCTTAGCTGCAGGGTGTCCACGGTCGTCCGCGGAATTGAAGCGTCAGTTTTTTGATGCGCGGGTCTCAGGTCGTCATACGTCGCCTGGTCCGCATATTATCATTGGCAGCCCAATAATTGTGCTGCACACCCTCTCGTGTAATTTGTGGGTGTTACTCCTACTGCCCTAGCCCAGCATCCGGAATAAATTCCGATGGTAGGACCTGGAGACTAGCGATCGCTTTCGTATGGTTGTAGTCGCCGTTGAACACGAAGAACTCTCTTTAATTGTCGATAGTTCGCTTCAACAGTCTTTCTTCAATTGTCAATTTTTCTAGCGCCTTTCGCTCACCCGATTCTCGACACCACCCCTCTCGAAAAAATGCCCGTCCTATCACGTGCTTAGCGCAATGCTTTCCATAGGCAAGTCTTCTACGGAGCTTCTTGATTTGTCACGTAGGAATTTCTGGTGAGCTTCTCTCGCCTCTTAATACATTTCCGGTAGTCAGTCACCTACTGCTACACACAAAGCTGGAAGGGTGCGTTTCGGGGGCGGACGCTCGCTGGGGAATGCTGATTTAGCGGCGCACACACAGCTGCGCGTGTCGAATTGTGTCAACGGCGCCCTTCGCCTCGAAATATGTTGATAGAGCGTGACACAAGGGTCGCGCTTGCGATGGGTCTTTATGACTCAGTAGCATTGCCCCCGTGAAATTAGATTAAAAAAACGCATGGGACATTTTTTTAATCTAAAAGTGGGAACCGAAAATGAATAATAATAGAAGACAAGTAGATTTGGGTAAACATAACTAAACAACTGTTGCAGTGCAGGCACCAACGTTGATATGTCAAATAAAAAATCGGGGAGTGCAAATGAAGTAAAATATATCAAGATGTTAGGAAAATGAAAATAGAAAAATTCTGATAACACATATCAAACCTAACATGATATAAGATAGTAATGAACTAATTAGATGAATAAATTTCATTGACAAGTAGTGCTATCTCTGAAGACTCAATAACCTATAAACTTAGAAAACGATATCTTTAAAAATAATGGAAAACGAGAAAATCAATTATTACAGAACAAAATTGGAAATAATTAGCTTAGTTCAATTGGACAATGCAAAATGATGTCGACATGAATGACATAACGACATACTGAGTGCTAACTAAAATATTAACTAATTGACGAATCAAACATACGAGTAATTAAATAAAAAGTTTAAGGCAAATTAACAATAGAAGACATCAACACAGTACCTAATGTTAGTTTAACTCTACTGCAAAGGAATTAGAGAGATAAACTGCGCTAGATTAGGTTTATTTAGAAGTGGGAACCTTATTATTAATAACATCTTTGAAGCAATTGAAATTGTTTGACAAGATAAAACAATTAAAGAAATGTTATTTTGTCATATTAATGGATTTAACATGATTATCAATGTTTATCAAATTATTTAAATCTCACGGTGTGCATAAAGATATCAATAAAATAGTAACTCGACAAGTGACTGGTAGAGAAGAGAAAACAAATGTTAAACAAATGTTTTGGATTGTAAAGAAATTAAATCTGACATCAAATAATAGTTTCACACATGAAGAGCAATGTCTACAATTTTCTTCAATTCCCAACAGTAATACAATTAATGGGTCTTCTCAATTCTTCTCTTTCTTTTCCATCAAGTGAAGAGTGCTGAAGAGTGCTGTTGGCTAGAGACCTGAGGCGCTGATGGGGGTGCTTGAATGGGCGCGTTTTGACTGTGACCGCCATTGTAATGGGTCTGGTAGGTTGCAGGCGAAGGGCCAGTGAGAGGGGGTGCCTTGTGCTGTGTGAGCTCGAAGTTAAGTGGGCGTTCTTGAGCTGGTAACTGGCGTAGAGAAAACCCTCGAGACTGATTGTTATTACCATTACGTGGGCGTGATGAGTTTTGATAGCAATAGCTTTGATAAGATACAAATTGCAAATTAGTTTGGTCAAAATCGCCTAGTAAAATCTGAAATTGATCGTGATCTCTCACATAACTAGTTTTAAGATTTTGTATGACGTACGGATTTAAACGTATGATGTATTTTGTATATCTACGTATGACGTATTTTGTACGTGTTAAAAACCACATAATTTCGTCGTCAGGAGGTGTAAGTTTACATCGTTGAAGTCGTGCAATGCGGGAAACGGCATAGTCTCACATAGACAAATTACTATCCTGGTCCCATCTTCCCTTTTCCAAATCCATTTTAAAATTATATTGGTGGTTTCTATCCCAAAAACGATTGATAAATTCAGAGCGAAAATCCTGATAATCTGAAGCGATAGGTATAAGAGTTTGAAACCATTCTTGAGCGTGGTTAATCAACATTTGTGATATAACTTTTGGTTTCGAAGACTCAGGAATATGCCTCGCTGAAGCGAAATACTTTTCTACGTTACGTAAGAACGTAATGGGCTGTTCATCCCGATTACCAGAAAATTTCAAATTAGGTGGGATTGACAAAGGCATCTCATTGATTGGGAAAGCGGAAATAGCCCAGTCCGCTACTTTACCTTCCAGTTCTTCAAATCTAAAATCAATTTCTTTCCGTTCCACTACTGCTTGTTGAAGCAATACAAATTTTACTTTTTCAATTTTTTTATTCACGGTCTCCTGAAATCCCTCAATCTTATTATCAACATCTTTTAGTTTCTTAGTAACTTTTCTTTTAAAGTTTGAAAGTTCAATTTCATTGCCTTTAAATTTGTCGCAAGCCCAGAGTTTTAAATTAATTTGCTTTTCTGACACAGTTTCGATGTCTTTGTTTATGTTGTCTTTTAATTCTGTCATTTGTTTGAATGTGTCATACTGCAAATTTTCGCATTTCTTTATCTAGCATGTTAATTGTTCTTTTATATTAGATATCTGAATTGAATTATTTTCAACAGCAGAAGCCAGATAAGTGATTTTAGAGCTTTGTTCTTCGACTTTTGAATTAACAGAATCCAGCTGGTGAGAAACCTGACTTTGAAAGTGGGTGAGATTAGTGAGTTGTTCGTCTAACCACCAAACCTCAACTAAGCTAACGTAACCCAACCTAACATAACCTAACGTAACCTAATCTCACTTCACCTCACCTCACCTCAACACACAACACCACACTTCACATCACCCAACCTCAACTATCCTAACGTAACCTAACCAAACCAAAGATTACATCACCTCATCTAACTTCACCTCACCTTACTTCACCTCAACACACACCGCTCACCTCATTTCACCAAACTTCACCCAACCAAACCTAACTTAACCTTACCTAATCTCATATCACCTGCACTCAATTCATCTCACCTCACTTCTCCATACCTCACCTTACCTCACCTCACCTCACCTCTCCTCACCTCACCTCACCTCACCCAACCTCACGTCACGTCACCTAACCAAACCTAACCTAACCTAATCTCATCTTACCTCACCTCACCTAACCTAACCTACCCCAACCTATCTATACGAATTACTTCTTGTAGTCTAAATATGCTCAGATAATACATGACACATTTAACCGTATACGCTCCAAAGAAGGAATATTTCTAGACTCTAAAATGATCTATATATATTGAAACGAAGAACGTTCATATAATTACTATTAAAATAATCTCAAATTCTAAATTAAAACAAAACATTTGAGTTGATCAGCGCAGTAATGTCGCCGCCGCCGCCACCACCAACGGTCAAATCGGGGAAAACGGCGAGGCGAGCGACGGTTAATAGTGTTCGGAGAGGCATTCAGTGAAGTACGGACGTAGCTGTGATGCGCTCAAGAGATTTCCTGTAGTTATTAAATGCAGTTTGGAATAAGTGAGGCCGCCGAGTGTAGAACCAAGTTCGCCAAGGATTGATAGATGATTAATGGAAGTAAAAGTTCGCACAATAATTGAGAAAGACTAATAAGATAGTAAATCGCGTGGCCGGTGGACTAGTGCCGTTATTCCGCCTTAGAACAACATAACAGTGGACAGTGCCGAACGGGCATTTGTGCGAAGCCGAGAAAGGCCACAGAAAGGATTAGAATAACCGACGAACATTAACCACGTGTCGTTCGTTCCCGTTTTTGTGAGACATTGTTCACACCGGCTAGGGTGGACCCCGCCGAATTCATCAGCCGTTACGTTGGCCGGAGGAGCTGGTCGCCGAGGGAGGGCGAATCCCCGACAGGCTTCGAGGCGAACCGAAACTTGCCGAAGTCACCGCCGCCGTTGCAACGACGGCCCCGGACGTCTCTAGAGGAAGCAGATGGTTTTTAAAACATCGAGGTAGTGTTGATCGGCGCGCTAGTTTCCAAGGCCTAAGCGTTACTGTTTGTAAATATTATTTGTGAGGTGTATTCTTTGGTTATTAAAACGTTTAGATGTATAAAAGAGTATATAACAATTCTCTTCCCCTGTTGCGCCAAATTCCTAGAGACCCATTCACGAAAATGTACCTGTCCCTTGCATAATTTTATTGTCGTGAATGTACCGCTTCCCAGGTACGTCACAATATATATATATATATATATATATATATATATATATATATATATACACACACACACACACACACACACAAACGTTGAGATTCAACCAACAAAAGTACTAATAACTACTAAGTACTTAGTAATTGAACTAGACCTAGATGCTCGAATTGGAAAAGTGCCTGTAGAAGAACATATTTGACCTGATGGAGAAGTGACACTAAATAAAAATGGCATATTTTCCGCTATTTTATTAATTTTAATGCATTGTATACTACTTGAGGCAATAGTATGCAAGAAGCGTTGTATACTTCTTAATTGTACAAGTAAGATTGTATACTTCCTGACGGTCATACAGGTATTCGTAAATGAAAATCAGACAATGAGGGCTTTCTAAAGCAAATAGTAGAAAAGAGGAGGGAATACAGTCTTCCAACATATTTAGTGATTATATATTACAGAAAGACATTCTACAATGTATTAAGACCTCAGCTCTGGGGATATAAAGAACAGGAGAGGAATTTTCCAGCACATAATTGAATTTATTAGAAACTTATATAATGGGAAACCAAATTAACATGAAAAATAACGGAGAGATCCTACTCGAGACTATGTATTAAAAATAATGTTAAACACGTGTGTAGTTTGTCACGCATCATATTTAATCTCTATTTTGACAACACTAGGGAAATTTGCTAGAGAATGGATACAGCGGATTTCATTTTTAAACAATACTGATCACATAAAAGAACCCAATTTTGCAAAATTTTTATATTTCCTGTTGATTAGGTACATATTATGTGTATACAAGTAAAACCACAAATATATACATTGCCAAGGATGATTTCTTCTATTCTTTGATTAGTGAAATATTGGAGTCCAACCGCTTGGATGTAGAGGAAAATATCCATCTTGTGAGTTATAAGAGGAGATGAACCCTATATAAGAAAAAATATGGAGATATGAAATAAAAGAACAATTCAAAAATTCGTTTATTTACTCTGAAATACAGCAAAGCATCTGGTATGGATTACAACTTTACATTTGAAGCACACCATCCTTGCATTTTTTTGCAATGTGCACATCGTGATTGTTTACCACTTCTCATTATTATGTGGTTATTACCATCGTACCTCATAGAGTCTGTAATTCTTATGTCAACAGGTTTTTACATTAACGCTGGGTGTTCCAAGTGAAGCTCTGAGAAAATTTTTGAAACTCTGAAAGACATATCTGTCTAGCAAATCCAAGAAAATCAAGCGGGTTATTTTTGTCTCTGACCCATTTGTGTAACTGCCAAGCATTTTTAGCCGAGCAATTTAGAGGAAAAGAGAACAATTGCCAATACCACTTCTTACCTCTTATATTAACTCTCATTTTGGCTATGTTATCATCCATGCTGTCGACACACATTGATCAAAGCTATACTGTGGGTCTGATTTATGTGAATTTCTAAAAACCTCAAAGCTTTATTTTAAATCAGATACACAGAGGTTTCTTCAGTTTGGAAAAAATCCTATGCTTAGTTTTACCGCTAGTATAAAATCCTGTGTGATAAGTTCATTCCAGATTCTGTTTTGGTTTCAGTTCACGCTCGACGCATTCTGGCACTTTCCAAACATTGCCGCCTAGCTGCCAGAAAAGTGGGGTAAAACTGGATTTCGCTAAATTTAGGAAACTAAATTTAAAGCACACGTCCACAAGAATTTATAAACATAGATTCCTATTTAGTACATACCAAATGAAACGCAAAATAACTAAAAATAACGCAGAGACAGTAGACAATACGATTTTTAAAGTGTGTACGGTAAAGTGTGTTGAAGGAGTTGTAGTTTTTTCCCCATCTTAATATATTTCAATTTACACAAAGGTGTTAATGAATAGAAATAGCTGCATATATTTTTATTATTAAATCTAACCTAATATAACCTAACCTATCCTAACCTAAACTAACCTGAAAGACCTGACCACAAAAAGAGGCGTTAATGAAATTCAATGTGTGTGGTGCCCTCTCATCTTCATAAAACAAGATTTTTGTACTAACTAGATCATGGAAGGAAGCCGGAATGAAAAGTAGCTGCAACATGTGAGGCAGGTCTGCAAATAAAAGGTACAAAGGATTGACCTGAACAAATTTTAAAGCTTTCTTATTACTACTTATCATAAATGCTCAATGCAAGTCACATTTGCTGGCAAGCTTTCTCTAATTGCTCTGGGCGCTCCATCGGAAAACTCATTAGAAAATTTTACTCGGTATTGCATTCCACACAGCTGTGTTTTGCAGTCAACATTTTTGGCAATATGTGCTGCATGCGCACGTTGATATCCTCCGTGAACAAAACGCCAGTGTTAGGTTTTAATTCCCATCATCTATTTCATAAACGTATAATAAAGTTGGTTATATATAAATTGCCAAGTTAACGCAAATACCCAATTTAATGTTTTTGCAAAAAAAATAATAGGACTATAAACGAAATGAGGGGAATATTATTACAGTAACTAAAGCAATGTTGTAAATATTTATTGTAATAATATAAAACCATTCTTAACAAACGTACAAAATGTTAATATTACTTTGTTAGTCTTGTATTTTCCGTGTCTTCCCTTTCATAATTATGGTAATTGTGAAGCGAACAACAACAATAATCCGGCATTTCCCTTCAAAATATGGTATATTCAAAACCACAAACTGCCGAACATGGAACTGCGGGGCGGTTATGCACGCTTTTCATACAACGAATTCAAAATTCAGAGCCGTTGGGGACAGTTTCCAGTATTCGCTCAGATGGCAGCACTTTTCGAAGGCATAGAACGGCGTTTTCGTATAACCACACGTAGCCTCACCTAACCGTATCTTACTTTACCTCATCTCCCCTAACCTAACTCAACCAAACCTAACCTAACCCATCCCAACTTAACCCAAGCAACCCAACGTAACATAACCTAAAGAAACTTATCCTAACCTAACCTAAGCCAACCTAACCTAACCCATTTTATTCTAACCTAACGAAACATATTCTAACATAACCTAACAAAATCTAACAAATACTAATCTAACCTTACCTCACTTAACCTTAACACACTTCCAATTCAGATGCATCTACTTTTGTATTGTAAATTAATTCATAGTTTATCATACAGGTAATACAAAAAAATATTTTCATTGAGTGTTGTGAATATAAATTCTATTTCAAAATGAATTCCCATACTACAAATCTCCAGAAAGTAAAATATCCGAGATCTTCTGGGGCATACATAGCACTTGTCATGAAGGCTCAAAGTCCCGATCGGAAAGTCAGTTCTTATATTAGGGTTTGCATCTCGTAGGACATTGGTTGTAGGGTCTGGTAGGATCTATGGATATCTGGCTGTAGAAGTGGCTACCTCCCTTTCTGTGCGCCTTGCCTGTACAGTATAATTCGTCCTGGTTACCATAGAGAGACTGATGACT
Organism: Gryllus bimaculatus; assembly: GCA_017312745.1. Lineage (NCBI taxonomy): Eukaryota > Metazoa > Arthropoda > Insecta > Orthoptera > Gryllidae > Gryllus > Gryllus bimaculatus. The sequence goes on along the minus strand of BOPP01000232.1, from coordinate 17,298 downwards.
TTTGCAAATTACGAGTTGAGTTACCACACGAGCTGGAATGTTTCAAACTACGCTAGTATAACTTTAAACACTGATACCAATAAGGCCGACACATTCGTACTTGACTCAACAATTATAAATCTATAAATCAATTATAACCTACATTTTCTAAGCGCTTAGTTATTTGTAGCAACTACATGAAACTGAGGTTCACTGCAGTACTACTGGTAGCGAATACAAGAACCATTACTATTCCTAGTAACTTCTGCTGAGAACATACAAGCCGTAACAGTACTTGCGATATCAGCCAGCAATTTTAGCAATCACACAGGAACAAATTATTTTGACCGATGTACACAAATTAATACCAATCAGCCAGAAATTAGCCTAGTACAAACGTTATTGCAGTTATGGAACCACAAGCCTTCTATTTTTATCTGTATAGAGACATCCATATATTCCTAGATAATGTTGAATAATAGGAGGAATCACCCTCTCTCTCTAACATTAAAATAATACAGATATTAATTGCGTAGCACATTAAGAGTTTTTACCATCTCTAATATTTTTAATGGTATATAATAAATTTTGTGGAGTCTTTGAGGAATGCGAATAAGGAATTTCCTGTGGCGTTAATTACTTTAAAAAATATAGTATGACAGGACTCACCGTTCTCATATATTCAATTATTCAACATTTATACCATGAGTGAAGATTATAAATTTCATGGCAGATTTTGGTGGAATCTAATACTACCTATAGTAATAATTTATCTGACCCAGAAAAAAAAATAAAACAAGAAAAAAATTCTGTTTAATGATGTTTGTTGTTTTGAAAAGCTGCTTTCAATGCTCAGAAGAGACCAGAAATTCTGCAGAGACGTTGTTTTGAAAAGACAGAATTTTCTGTGAAGGAAGAAGTGATCGACCACATGTTCAAAGCAGCTGTTCAAACAGGAGCAGCAGGTTGAAGAGCACTTGGAGAAAACAATTAAAATAAGATGTATGACACATAGTTTACCTAATATTTTATGACTGTGCCAATTTCAAATAAAAGTTACACCTGTTTTAAGTATCTAATAATAGTTTTATAATAGATAATTGAAACAAATTAATTTTTTTCTGGTAAAACTACAAAATTGAAAATAGAGGCGATTCATTTAATCGAAATTGATTTTCTATAATTTGTTCTTTCCTTAACGACATGTTCATTATTTCAGGTTAGGGCAGTTCAGGTCAGGTAAGGTTAGGATAGGTTAGGTTATATTAGGTTAGATTTAATAATAAAAAATATGAGCAGCTATTTCCATTCATTAACAGCTTTGTTTACAAAGAGATATATTAAGATGGGTGACAAACTACACCATTGTCTACACACTTTACCCTACACAGTTTATCGTATTGTGTAGTATATTTGCGATGTTAGTTATTTCGTGTACCATTAGCTATGTACCATATAGGAACCTATGATTCTAAATTCCTGTAGACGTGTGATTTTATATTAAGTCTCGTTTGGTCGCGCGTGTTCCAGGTTTGCCCCAGTTTTCTGGCAGCAAGACGGCAATGTTTAATAAGTGCAGAAGGCGTCGCGCCTAACTCCACAAGCTGGCGTTGATGTACTGAAGTCGGTTGCGTTTTATATTTTCCCCCACATTTTTTGCTCCCAACAATGGCCTCTGTTTTTAATAATGGTTTTTCAATGTTATTTTTCTTATAGAGTACTTTTAGCACTATCACTACCAAAAGTTTAAACAAGATATTGGAAGCAATTTTTAAGAAAAATCTTGTTTTTGAAAATATTTATAATTGCTAATATAACACGCATAATTGCTGATATAGCACGCATTTGACGATGTATCCGTCATTATTGCTAATAAAATTGATTCCTTGCAACCAATTTTATGTAATTGAGAAGTCAACTTTGGAGTTGTCGAAAAACGACGGAAATAATTCTAATTTTCAAAATTTCAGTGTTAATCGTGGTAATCAGGCATATGCTGCATTTAGAAGTGTTTAATGAAAGTATTCGTACAAGAAATTTAAATAACAAGACTTTGAACGTTTTTTCAATGACTTAAAAATGTTGTAGAGCTTTATGAAATGTACCTCTAAATCTTAAAGCTTTATTTCAAATCAGACACACATGTATTTTTTTAGTTTGGAAAAAATCCTAGGCCGGACAGACTGAAAAACGGATGGACGGGCGATTGGGGAAAAAATCAAAACATTTCGGCGTAAGGGGGACTCTAAACCTGTTGTTTTTTGAAACATGGAAATGAATTTTCCACAGCATTACATAACGTTCCGCATTCTACGTATTACTTTTCTACACCTTTACGTATGCAATAAAGTAAAAAAAACTTAACATGACAAAATGTAATAAAACATCTTTCCACTAAAGATATACTCTTCTTTGAACCCAATTCAACCTCACCTCACCTCACTTCACACCTCATCTCACACCTCACTTCACACCTCACCTCATACCTCTCCCACCTTACCTCACACCTCACCTCACACCTCACCTCATCTTACCTCACATAATATCAACTAATATCATCTACCCTAACCTAACCCATCCTCACCTCACCTTACCTCATTTCACCCCATCCAACCTAAATGGAATGGCATCAGGCCGTGCCGTACCTCGAAAATACGCTTGTCTTCTATTATCAAACATAGAATGTTTAAATTTTTGTAGTTCGTTCCTATCGTTTCTTTTTTTTAACTACTGAATGCTACAATTACTTCGTACCACATGTAACATTCTGGTGACAATACGTTTAAGCTCTTAGTAATTGCTATATAATAATTTTTATATAATTATATAATTTTTTTATATATTTACAATTTTAGTTACTCATTTTTGTTTTCATTAGGACTCTGGTCATCTTCAAAAACTAAAAATTCTTCTCTTAAACTCTTTACATTTCCTTCCGTTTTAATTTTCATCTTCTCTTTGCAGATGGGTCTTTAAAGTGAATATTTGGAGAAGGCAGATTTCCTAGTTCTAGGGAATTTTGTTGTACGGGTAGAGTAAATTTCTTGCACGACTAGAGTTTAATTAAACACAAATGTAGCATAGTTTCCGAGTTTCACGGTTAACTCTAAACGTTGAAATATTCCATAAATTAAAAATATTTCTGGTTGTTCCCTACAACTAAAAAAAATTGAAGATATAGATGTTTTTACATAAAGGTGGTAACATATAGCCAATTTGTCACAAAATTGTCAGATTCATTATTTAAAAATGTTGGTAATTTTCAAACATAATTACGTGTTACATTTTTAATTAAAAATTATTGTATATTTCATTGTTATTGGATTGCTAAAAGGTTTAGAAAAACACTACACCATGTGACTCGTTTCAAGGATTTATTTGAACTAAAATTAGTGTTAACTACTGTACGTGTACTAAAACTGTCGAAGTTGCGACAAGTATGAAAACAGCAGAATCGCCGTCATAATCTAGTGAAGAAACATGTTTCTGCTCCGAGATGGCGCCACTGGGAATCAGTGAATATTAAAAGATAATGCCATTGGTTGTCATACGTTTCTTTGTCATGACAAATATTTACTAAACCAAGATTTATTTTAAAAAGGACTCTAAATTTCTTCTTTATACTTTTGGTAGTGATAAGGCAAAATGCACTCCTGTAAGAAAATATAACATCGAAAACTATTATATTTAACAAAAAAGGCCATTGTTCAGGACAAAAGTGCTGGAAAAAAATATAAAACACAACCAGCTTCCGTACATCAGTGCCATCTTGTGGAGTTCAGGCGCGACGTCTTTTGACCCTTTCTAAACATTGCCGCCTAGCTTCCAGAAAACTAGGGTAAACCTGGATTTCTCCGACAAATCGAGATTAAACCTAATATTCATGTCCACAAGAATTTAAAAATATACATTCCTATTTCATACATACCTAATCAAATAATCTAAACCAAAAAATTCTAACCTAACTGAACCTCACCAAAGTTATCATAACAACCTTCCTCACCACACTTCATGTCTCCACACCTAACCTCACCTTATCAAACTTCATCACACTTTTCCTCTCTTCATCTCATTTAACCTAATCTCACTTAATCCAACATCACCCCTCCTGACCTCACCTCTCCTCACCACACTTTACGTCACCACACCTAAGCTCACCTTATCTTACCTCACCACACATTACCACTCCTCAGCTCACCTAATCGAACCTACCCTAATCTAACCTAACCTAACATAACCAACCTAACCTCACCTAACTTTACCTAACCTAACCAACAAAACCTAACTTAACGTAATCTAACCTAACCTATCCTAACGTAACGTAATCTAAGCGAACCTAACCTAAACTCACCTCACATCATATAACCTCACTTTACCTCTCCTCAGTTTTACCTCACCTCATTTTACCTCACCTAACATAACCTAACCTCACCTATCCTTACCTTACGTCACCTCACCATTTCTAACCATACCTAACCTCACCTCACTAAACCTCACCTCATCTCACCTCACCTTACCTCACCCCACTTCACAGCACTTCACCACACTTCACGTGCCCATACCTAACCTCACCTTATCTCATCTCAACCCACCTTACCACTCCTCAGCTCACCTAAACGAACCTACCTTATCTACCCTAACCCTACCTACCGGACGAAACCTACCTAACCTAACCTAACTTATAATATATCCTAAGATAAACTAATGTAACCAAACGTAACGTCACATTCCTTTACCTAACGTAACATATTCTAACCTAATAAGGCCTAACGTCAGTTAATCTAACCTAACACGCTCACAGCTATCGTCAGATTGCAGCAGTTTTAGAAGACAGACTTTCTGTTTTTTATTAGTTTGCAAAAGACGCTATGGAGCGCTCTACAATGATGAGAATAGATGGCGGTCATACCATACATAATAGGCACCCCCACCACGGCGAAGAAATAAGGAATTTTCTCAGCCAAAGGAGTGACAGACCCTTGGACGCCACGCTAGTAAGAAACGCTGAAACGGTCCTTGCGGACAAGCTCTCGCCCCCACAGGTTATTCCACGCTTTTTCCCTCGCCACTGGACAGAGCAACTCAACTTTATGAAGTGTTTGTCTATACTATCTCCTTTGTCTGCGTCTAATCCTGAGACAATGGGTTTTATTTCTAGTGTTTTATGTGTGACGATTCAAAATCAAATATATCAAATCATCACCAAGGTATTGTGGCGTCTCCAAATTTTATTATATTATTTTTACTACGGAAAGAATTATTAAAAGATTATTTTCTCTACGTAAAGAAAGTAGTTCGCGAGACTGGGCTGTCACAAAGGGTTCTTTTCAACGCACCGCGTCCCCGTCGCCAGCTGCCGCACCCGCCCGCCAAGGGTGCCGTTCGCAGCAAACTCATTTACAAGTCGCGCGACGCACGCCCTCCGCAAGGCTTTTCCCCACCCCCTTCGGGGAGACCCCGCGCACTTAGCCAAACATTGACCACCCGTGTCTTGGCCGGGAGACAGACCCTGCCTGCCGGCAATTCGTCACACGCCTGTACAAGGAATCTCCCTACAACAGTTCCGAAAGTTCCAGAGGTATTGTTAATAGCTCGCCCGTCGTCGGCTGCCGATCACGGCGCCGAAGAATTATGTTTTCGAAAACAAAGCAGCCTGAACACGTGTTCGGGTAGCTGCAAGATATGCTTCTAGAATTAGAGAGAGAGATCGCCCTGGTAAATTCCAGGAACAGTGCGTCCTGATTGGGTGACAAAAAATGCGACGGAAATTGTTTCCGCCTATGAGACATCTCCCCATGAGGAAAGGGGCGAAGCTACGGTATCAGAGACGTTTTCGGGAAGGGGGAAACGGAGGCGAGCTCGGCTAGGAGCTGAGTAGAGGGAGGGGAGGCATTATTAGGGAGAAATCGTAGGAGAAAAGAGGTGGCTCTAACATTCTTAGGGTGAAAATGTAGGAGAAAAGACGTAGCTCTTAACATTATTATGAAGAAATTGTAGGAGAAAAGAGGTGGCTCTTAGATAAGACTCGGGGTGAGCAAAATTATTGTCGTCTCGGGCCCATTTAGCCCGCATTACGCCCGCCTGGCGCCCGCGTGTCATCGAGCTGACTCTGAGCCCGCCTGCCGTTGACGACTCCAAGCCATGTCGCCATCACAGCACCGGATGGGGAGTTGGCGATCTGATCTCCGCCCTGCCGTCACATCACGCCGGAAGCCCTCGCCAGAGCGAAGGTGAATCACGAGACGAGGACAGTCATCCAGACGGTCTGCGGAGGCGCTGACAAACAGCGGTGATAATTTGGTATTTAACCGAAGATGAACTCTCTATCCCTGATTACGTCACGGGGTTTCTACGCTGGGTAATCCGGCGAAAGTTAAGCGTTGCCAAGCTCAGGCAGCTTTTTAAAATTATAGTAGACAAAACCCCCAATGTTAATGACAAGATGTTTCTTCCTAGCTATTGGAACTATGAGCTCATTGCGCAAAGTTGGTAGGCAGTTTTTGTCGCTCTCTTGCGATGTGTAACTTCCCTGGCAGCTAATGTTGTCAGGAATAAATTAATTTTTGCACAATTAATGAAATGATTTAATTGATATTTTCACAACCTTCTCTTCCATCCATTCATTACAGGAATGAACCAGCGACCCGACTGAGCTATAAAAGTTACATTTGGTTTTCCCAAGTGGGGCTCGATTAGTATCGTTTGATACGCCAATACGCGACCCTGAGAATAAAGTTCGAAAAATTTTCAATAATTGTTTTGGTTAGATTTCTTTATAACTCATCTATTGCGACGGCTTCAACTACAAGTTGCCGCAATAAATGAATGGAAGAAAGTTGTAGGAGGGCTAATAATTTGTTGACTTTTTTTGATGTATTTGTTGTCTGTGTTTCTATTTTGCGTGTATTTGTAGTTTTGCGTGTGTAGGTGTTTGCGTGTGCCGTTTAGTCACAAATCAATTGAACCAAGTAATTCCGCAAAAACGTTTGACGAATCAGGAGGCGATTTAGCGGGCTAAGACAGTTCGAGTGACCCACCAGCGCAGGGCGACAATGGAATGATTTCGGGGAAATGTTGAAACAATTTATGCAAAGGCAGGATGAATATAGGAAAATTCAGGAGGAGCAATAGGGGAAAGACAAAAAACCAAGACAGGAGGAGAATAGGAAAATGCGGGATGAAGATAGGAAAAGACAGGAGGAAGATAGGAAAATACAGGAGGAACAATTTAGAGAATTAAAAGGGAGCATTCAAGAAACCAAAGAGAAAATTAATGAAATCATTGTTAGCCGAATCGCGGAAAATGCTAGGGAAATAGAGGGGAAATTTAGTAAACGCATTTCGGAACATGAAGCTAAAAGATGTGACGAAAGATTTAACAAGTTACAAAACTGTTTTGACTCGCAGGCGGAGAAAGTAGAGCAACTTGAAAACCAACTCGGTCGTGAGATGAAAACACTCAAATGCGAGGTAGGAGAAAATGTGTGAACATCGAAAATCAGGTAGTGAAGGTGACCGAAGAGCTTGGCCACTCGAAGGAAAATTTTGTTAGATCGGAAACCGAAATGCACCGTAGACTACTAGGATTCACAAATAAAACTGAAGGGTTAGATGATTCCCTGGAAAAGAACGTAACCGACGTTAAGAAAGAGCTTATTGAAAATATTTAACATTTACTGGAAAATCCCACCTTACCTCACCTAGCCTAACCTAACCCTTTCATACCTCATCTCACGTCATTTGACCTCAACCAAACACTTTTATGATACGAGCCGTACCTCGATTAAAATTCTCTTCTAACATTCAGAATAGAATGCTTAAATATTTGTGGTGAACCAACCTTAACCTTAGATACACTAACTTACCATAAGTGAAGTAACCTAACCTAACCTACTCTGATCTGACCTGACCTAACCTAATCTCACCTCCCAAAACTAACCTTATCCTAGCTCACCTAACTTCACCTCACTTTACTTCACCCAACCTCACCTCTACTCACCATACTTCACGTCACCACACGTAACCTTACCTTATTTCACCTCATCACCCTTTCCCTCATAGCACCTAATTTAATATCATCTAACCCCACGTCAACTTACCCCACATCACTTCACCTCTCTTCACCACTTCTCACGTCACCAAACTAAACTTCACCATAACCTTACCTCACCTAAACACACATTACCTCTCCTCTGCTCACTTAACCGACCATAACCTAAGCCAAGTGAGGTGAGGTCAGGTGAGGTGATGGGCGACGTGAGGTTGGGTGAGGTCAGATAAGGTGAGGTGAGCTCAAGGAAGCTGAGGTGAGGTGTGTTAAATTTAGGGCAGGTGAGATAGATTAGGTTGGGTTAGGTGTGCTTTAGTGAAGTGAGGTGAGTAGAGGTGTGTTATGGTGTTAAGAATTAATGTCAGGTGAGATAAGAAGAGGTGGTTTTGTTAGATAGGATTACGATTGGTTGAATGTGGCTTGGAGATGTGAGGTGTAGTTTGGTGTGTTGAAGTGAGGTGAAGTTAAGTAAGCTTAAAATTGGTTTATGTTGTTAGGTTACGTTAGGTACGTTCTTGATTCTGGTATCAATTATGTCTATCTAAGAACCTATCGATTAGAATTTATTGTTAGTCTACATTTGAAATAAGGAACATTTTAAAATAAATTATTATCCTTCGGAACGATCGCGGTTAGATGTATTTGAAAAGTCTTGTATAGCCATAATATATAGCCGGCCACTTTACAGAAACGACTAACGCAAAATCAAAGCAAAAGTGACTTTGGATAGTTGGACATATGGTTGTGGGAGTGTGGAATTTCGTGCTCTTGCCCTTTAATAACTTTGATTTTTAATAACTTAGTTTAGTAATTTGATGCACTTTAATTTATGAATGATACAGATTCAACGAATTGCTGGAAGTATGTACGCAAGTAACGCTAGAGATATTTCTATATATTTACACTAGAGCAATTTTTGAAAAAGCAAAATCAGATAGATAGTGTCATACGTTTACGTTTCTGTACGAATTGTAAAGTTTTTTAAGTAGGCAAAAGGCCATTGGCGACAACACTGTAAATGAGAAAAACAAGCCTGAAGGGAGCGCGGAGCTCGCATATTCACCAAAAACTTGCATACAAATGTCTTCTGCCTTCTATACAAATGTGTTACCAATAAAGGATGTGACATGCCCGCACTCTAGCAGTGGTGGGCTGAAGAACAGTTATAAAGCAGTAGACATGAAAATATTCAATGTTGATACAAAAGAAATAGATAGATTATTTGGTAAACAAAATGAGATGTTTATAACAATTTAGCAATGATTACTGATCACGTATATTTATCTAGAAAACACATAAAGCTTGTACTCAGATTGCAAAAAACAAAAACCATTCGGTAATTTGATTTAAAATAATCATCATCAAAATCAACGTCAAAAAATGATGTAATACCCTTTTTTTGAGCGGGAAAAATTAATCATGAGTAGAAAAAATATTATTCAGTTCGCGTGCCAAAAAATTTCCAAAAAGAAATTTTCGCAGACAAATTAATTGTGTCAACACTGTTCAATAATGAACAGTCATGAGAGTATTATCAAAGGCTCAGAACAGAATAAACAAGGTATAAAAAATACCAATAGTTTGCACAAAAATAATACAATACAGAAGACAGCATACCGTTAAGCATTTGTATGTCTGTAGCCTTTGTAGTTAGAAGCGACGACACGCACGTGAAAGTGGGAGCTGCAGGTAGCTTCGCTGTTCATTGTGTTTATTCGTCAAAAAATGAATTAAAGAAAGCAATTCAAGTTAGGCACAAATTTCCAATAAATGTTTGCAGGATTTGATAGATACGTTCTTCAACCCTTCTTTAAAACCAACATTTGGAGTATTATATCTTCCTCGACAGTTGTCAGCTTTCCTAGATAGTCATAAAACAATTAGGAAAAGTTTGTGCTCTTGGGAAAGCCATGATTTTATTGCAAAATTGAAAGATTGGGCAGGTACAACCCTTTTCTTTGCAATATTGTTTAACATTCTGGATTTGTATTGAAGAATATAGTGGTTTTAAAGAGGCAAAGCTACTGATTGCTAGAGTGCAAACATTTGAAACTAAATTTATACTAAATGTAATGAATTTTTCCTTGTTCCTCCTTCCTTGTTCCTGTATCTCCTTCTGGTAGCTCTGGAAGGAGCTGTTTAGAGTGCCATTTAGGGAAATTTTCCCTGTTTATCGCTTGGTGGTGATTTGATTTGTTTGATTTTAAATCGTAAAACAAGAATGCACTGGTAAACCCATCGCCCCCGAATAAAATGCAGACAGGGGATACACATGATAGAGGTGGTTTGCACAGTCCAGCGGCGAGGGTGTAAGCGTGGAACGGCCAGTGGGGGCGCGAGCTCGTCCGCAAGGGCCACCGCCTCGCCGTTTCTGGCTAGGGGAGCCGCGGTAGCGGTGGCTGTGGCGCTCTGTTCGGGCGACATGCATGCGATAAAAATGAAAATACACCTGCGTTGAGCCAAATCCTTGATTCTGGTATCAGTACTGTCTTTCTAAGAACCTATTGATTATAATTTTTTGATAGTCTACATCAGAAATAATAAAATTTTAAATATTGTTTATAATCCTTCAGAAGCATCGCGGTTAGATGTATTTAAAATTACTTGTTTAGTCATAATATATAGCCGGCCATTCTACAGAAACGACTAACGCAAGATAAAAGTAAAAGCGACATTAGATCGTTGGACATATGATTGTGGGAATGAGGAATTTTAAGCTCTATCTCATTAATAACAGACGCTCTGACAGACATTAAGACAAACGGACAGCAGACGGAACGACAGAAAAACGGACGAGCGCACGGATAGATGTATGGGTAGACAGACATATTGAAAAAGGAATCACTTTCCGATTCATCAGACTTCAAAAGGATAGGAAACGATTTTTCCGTGTTTATTTTTCACTATTCTTTGGTTTGGCCTACCGATTTTGACTTTTAAAATACTTTTGTAAACTGCATTTTTCTCCGCTAGCCAGAGCACTTTAGTTTAAAATATTTTTTTCTGTTTTAATTACTGAATGGAAATATTTTAAAAGAGTAAAGCATATATGGCTGGCCACCATACGGATACGACTAACGAAAATCAAAAGACATATGGTACTGAATCAGCTATACCGTAAAATAACTCTTATACGAAGTGTTCAACAGCTTTAAAAATTGAAAGTGTTTCACTAACAAGATTTGCTTTTGCAACAGGAAATACAAGTTCTATTAGACGTTGCTTTATAGATTTTTGTTTTTAGAAGATTGTTTTTATGTTATGGTAAAAACATTCATTTCATAATTTGTCAAGGTCCACATGGGGTATTTTTTTCAAAACCTTGGAATAAATTTTCGCATTGGTACATATCTTTCCTTGTACTACGTATAGTACTCCGTATATAGGAAATTAAAAAGAGAAACATAATAAAGTAAGTACTGAGAGAGCCTTCATGTCAACAAAACAAACCATTACAGCAAAACGCCACTGAAAGGCATAGAGCAGCAGAAAGTCGTATGTGAGTCGTGCATCAAATTTAATAAAACATGTATTACCACCAAAGGTGTAACTTATTTCAATATATCTCATTAAAGTTAACATTGTTATCCGGTAGTTATCATCCGGTTATACAATTACTTCGTATTCTGAGTGACATTCTAGTAAGTGACAATATTTTTCGCTTAAATTATTGATATGTAATAATTTTTATAATAATTATATAATTAGATTCTTTCTTAAAACTCATACCCCAAAAATTACAAATTCCTATAATTTATGATAGGTCTTCAAAAATGGGTCTTCACAGTGTATACCTGGGGAAGAAAGAGCTTGGAAGACTAGGTGTAGTGAATTTTCTTGTACGAGTTATTAAACACTTACAAATGTAGCATACGTCCGATTATCACGGTTAACTTTAAACGTTGGAAAATTTCAAAAATTTAAAATTTTTCCGACTGTTCTCTACAACTTCAAAATTGAAGATGAGACATTTCATTTACATAAAGTTGGTATTAGATTGCCAATTTATCACCCACATTGTCAGAATCATTATTTACAAATGTTGGCATAATTACGTGTTACATTAGCGTTATGCTTAAATGTTAAAACAAAGAATGCTTAAATGTTTGTGGGTCGTTGCTATCGTGCAAGTATTCCTTGGGATTAAACAATTAAATGCAACATTTACTTCATATTACATCAGAGTTACATTCTGGAAAATGGCAATACTTTTTCGTATTTGGAAATAGATATTTAGAATTTTTATAATTATATAATTTCATTTTTTGGAAAATTATTCTGGGCATTTTCAAAAATTAAAATTTCTCCTCTTAAACTCTGCATATTTCTACCCGTACGTATATAATTCTTCTTTTTGCAAATGAGACACTTAAGACAAATCAGCTGGGGAAGACAAATCACCTGGTGTAGTGAGTGAAACCATTCTGCTTATGGCATAAAACACTAAATATAAGATAGGTCTAAAAGTGCTCTTGACCTAATTGTAGAGGGAAGTGGGTGTACAATGAAGAGTGAAGTTTTGTGGGGTTCGGGATTGTGTCACCTCACATTGTACACATTGTTTAACCATTTCCGCTGAAATTCTGGATCCATCCATCGACCCAGAAATGTTTGAAATTGTTACCAGTCATATGATCCATGGACCATGTAGTAGTTTTTACATGACATCACTATTAATGCAAAATGACAAATGTAAGAAACGTTTTCCGAAAAAACGTGTCAATTATACAATTACGGATTTCGATTGTATTCCACTGCATTGTCGTAGAAACGCCGACGACGGTAGCAGTGTGTTCTAAATGCGAACATCAAATTTTAATCAACTACCTATTGATAATCAGTGGGTTGTTCCATATTCGCCATTGCTTAATTTATTTTTGTAATTAAAAGTACAAGCTTTGTGTGTTTTCTACCTAAATATAAGTGATTAGTAATTATATCTAATTTGTTATATACCTCACATTTGGTTTACATTGCCTATCTATTTTTTTCTATCAACTTTGAATATTTTCATGTCTACTACTATAAGAACTACACATAGCATTACTTTTTCGCCTTTAGTAATAGATACGTAATAATTGTTATTATAAATATATAATTTCATGTTTCAAAAAAATTACACTGTGCATCTTCGAAAATTAAAATTTCTTCTCTTAAACTTTTCCATCCTAACATCATTTCCATCCGTACATCATTTCTTCTTTTCTTAAGATGAGTCTTCAAAGTGAATTTCTGGGGAAGACAGTTTCTCAGGTGTATTGAAACCAACCTGTCTATGGTTAAAAACACTAAATAAAAATTAGGTCTAGTAGTGCTGTTTGCCTAATTGTAGGGGGACGTGGGTGTACAGTGAAGAGTGAAGAAATTTCTTGTTGGCTCTTGTATGTCTTTTCCCTGTGCCGGTATTATCGTTATCAACAGTAATTCAGTGGAACACTTTGGTAACGTGTTCCGAAATATAGCTTTCTAAAACGTAAAGGCCTTTTTTATATTTTTATTTTTACCACAAAAAGGGAAAAGCTAGGAGTTAAAGTATATTAAATATTCCTGATTTTTTTTAAAGGAGTGTTGTCGAATGTTACCAGAAATCTGTTGTTAATATTAAAAAAAATATTTATTGAACATTACATTTTTTAAAAAATTTTATTGAATATTTATTAAATACATTTGTAAATACGTAACTAGAGGCAGTGATTTGGCCATGTTTGAAGTGCGAGATAATAATAAAATTGATGAAATAACACAATATCAGATGGGCAGATACATCAGCAGTAACGAAGCTATCTGGCGTACTTTTAGATTTTCCATCCATGATCTAGATCGACCTGTACAGCATGTTGCAGGGCACCTTAAAAATGGTCAGAGTGTTTATTTCACTGAAGAAAATGATATCCGAAAAGCTTTAGAACCGCTGAAAACTTCACTTACTGAATTTTTTGCCATATGCCGAAAACTTGACATTTCAGCCAATTTGCCAAAACAATACTTTATAACGATGTTCCACGCTATTTTACATGGACAGTTTACAATTCGTACAGGATCGTAGACGTATGACACTATCTATCTGATTTTGCTTTTTCAAAAATGTCTCTAGTGTCATTATATAGAAGTCTCTCTAGCGTCACTTGTATACGTACTTCCAGTATTTCGTCAAATCTGTATCATTCATAAATTTAAAGTTTATCAAATTACTAAATGAAGTTTTTTAAAATTAAAAAAAAATATTCTGCAATAAAAGCTCCAATTAACGGTTGCACTTAGATGCCATTTTATTTAACAAGTTGCGGATTTTTAATAGGAATTGTTATTAAAGAGGGGAATTTACGTTTTTTTAATGTTTCCGTTATTTAATAAACCGAAATTGAGAATATTTCAAATAAAAGTACGCTAGCTAGCGGAAAGATGGAAGTTGACAAGATTATTTCGCAAGTAAAAATAGGTAGGCGCCACCAAAGAATAGAGAAAAATCAATACGGCTAACCAATCTCTATTATATTATGGCTTATATTATGTATCTTTTTTTACTTTCTTTTATACGGAGCACTATACGTAGCATTGGGAAACATATGTAATTATTCGAAAATTTATTTCCAGATTTCAATAACCAATAAAATTACACTACATAGATGCACTACTATAAAGGTACTTCTACACTTCTAGAAAGATATGTACCTAATATCGATCGCGCAGCATTCTCATGTACTAGAGTCCAAGATATCCGAATTGATTCTAAAGGAAACAACTAGTATTAATTAATGAATGGTTAATACATTATAGGTTAATTTGATTCTTTTTTGGCTCGGACTTGTTTCTTTTATTAAAGGAATGTAGGGACAAATAATAAATTTTATTCTTTCAGTATAAAATAAATTTAAAATTTTCGCTCTCTACCTTTTGAAAACACTTCTATTCTTGAAAACAAATCCAGGAATGTTAAACAATAATAAATACAGACGGGTTGTGTTTTAATGATCCAGTATTTTTGAATAAAAATCTCTGTGGGTTTCTCTTCAGTAAAAACTTTTCCTAATAGTTAAATGACTATCTAGAAAAGCTGACAACTTTCAAGGAAGACTGAATAATTACTTCAAATGTTTTTAAGAAAGAGTGAATTGTATGAAGAACATCAAATGCTGCATTAACATTTATTGGAATTTCTCACCCAACACTTCACATCTCCATCTACCACTCCACACATCACCTTACTTCATTTAAACTACTTATCTTAATCTAACCTTTCCTCACCTCATGTCACCTGACCTCACCCAACTTAACTGCTATGACACGAGCCATACCAGAAGATGACATTTCTTTTCTAGCTCTAGGAATTTACTTTACTGATAACGTCTGAACCAATGGTCCGATTTTCGATCTTTAAACGGCATTTAACGCCTTTGTAAAATAGAATTTACGCTACGAAGCCCTTTTTCCAAAAATCTAGCAAACATTCGAATTTGAAATTACTTCTCGAACTTCCGAGACAAAATTTAAATAAATTTCGTCTTATAGCGCGATGGCGACATGTTTCTTAAATCCAACGCTGTCACAATCGTGCAAATCGGACGAATAGGAGCGTCGTAAAGTGAAATTTAGGAAAGCACCTCGCCACCCCCTTCCCTTCTGCCCAGTTGTGTCACCCACCCGATTGTTGCGGGCCCTCTGTCGGCACGGCCAGGCCAGGTGACGTGCAGCCAGCCCTGGCGGAGCAGGCGGAACTTGCGGGATAGGCGAGCCAGTCGGTTTATGCTTTCGTCAATTTGCATTTCCATCTGTTTTTCCACAGATATCAAACTAGATGCATAATATCTTTTTCAAATATTTACGTCTTCCATCAAATACAATCTTAAAATTGTTTAAGTCATTACTCAAAATATCAATACAGATTTAGAAGTGTTTTTTAAAAAAGGTACTAATTCTGTAAGTATCACCATTATTCCATTCTCTCACATCTTATTTTAGATATATTTTACTCGACTTTACTCGACATTTAATCGACTCTACGGAGGTGCTGCTTTATGGTGATTTGCGGTACACATGCCTGTCATTCCTCGCTCCACTTATTCTGATGAGATTAACGCATGTTTGAAACAAACCTCACCCGTCCCCTATAATGGGAGAAATCCCGTCAACGCATATTTACAAAGGAAAAGGCCTGTTTTTCTCGGCCAGCGGCGCCTCGGGCCTGTCAATGCTTCGAAAATGCACGTAAGCAAAGTTTCTGCGGGCCGCGCCAATACGCGCTACCATCACAGGTCTCACTTCACGGCCCCGGAGTGCCAGAAAGAATATTCCGGGACTTTCGACGATTTTCTCGGCCACCGCCACAGCTCTGTTTTTCTTTCCCGCAAATTTTAAAAAGCACTTTTATGGGAACTCGCCTCGTTTCTCACCGACCGCCACAGGTCTCTCTCCACCGCCTCTAGTTGCCAAACATCATTTCGGGGCCTCCACCCGGGTTCCTCCGCGACCGTAACACATTCGGGAAAAATGCTTCGGGGCCCTCTCGGGACGCCTTCGAACCTCACCCATCCCCTATAATAGGAGAAATCCCGTAAACGGGCATTATCCACGGGAAATGTCTTTTTCTCGGCAAGAGACGCCTGGGACCGGTCATTGCTTCGTAAAGACCGTAAGAAATGTTTCTTTTTTTTAAAAAATGTATGTGCTACCTGTTCAACTACATGTTTTCAGGGTTGTGATACAATCATATATAACTGTTAGGTTTATTTCCTAACTGTGTGCTCTCGACGGCCATGCGATAAATGTTTTTAGTTTTGTTATTTATAAAACTTATTATTGATTATTATTATTATTATTATTATTATTATTATTATTTATTAATAATTTAAATTATTACGAAATGTATATTAAGAGTACAGAGAATCGATCGTTATATGATTTATTTCGATGAAGGTTATATTATTTGAGGCCCTTTTCTGGTATATTTAGGGTGGTCTGAATCTGTTCTTTAGGGAAGCGTGAGTTGATGCGTAAGTTCGGTTCTGCTGTTGCGTTCCCAAGGTTGGTTGAAAATGAGGTGCTGGGAGATGAGGGGAGTGATGTGAAAAAGTCTTCGGACAGTTTGGTAATGTGTTCCTTTATTGTCGGAATTTGCAGTACGTGGTGGATTTGCTTGTTCGAAATAAACCATGGCGCTTTAATTAGTTCTTAGCGCTTTATTTTGTATAGTTTGCAACAGGTTTATATTAGATTTTGCTGCATTTCACCATATTGAGCATGCATAAGTCATAGTTGGTCGAATTATAGAC
>BOPP01000231.1:1736813-1762405 GCA_017312745.1 Gryllus bimaculatus | reverse complement strand
ATGATGATGGCTAAGCCACCGAAAGCTGCTATTGCATTAAAAATATTTTTGGCAATGACAACATCTTTAATTATTTTTAAAATGCCAAAGATATCACACCACAACACCTATATTCATTCATTCACTCTACTCATTGAAGTGTCGAATGGGGCTTAATGGTTTACTAGAACTCTGGCTGTTACTGACGTGGAGAGGCGGAGTGGAGTTGTGGGCAGGAAGTCATGAAGCTCTCAGGGGGGAGGAGCCGACGCCGAGGGTGTTTATTGTGGATCGCGGCTAATGGGAGCAGCCATTCCGCCACCGCTGTCTGGGCCGCCGCCCTCATCGACGTTGCGCAGGCCACCCGCCCCGTCTGCACCTCTGCCACCAGGCCTTCCTCAGCGCGAAGCCTCTCTCAACCTCAGACCGCCAGGGCCTCCGCGCCCCCACCATTGCTGCTTTGCGCCGTCAATACTTCAACACCTCAAGTCATGTGTTTCACGCTCTTCTCTCCACTTTGTGTCCTTTAATTTATTATTTTTATTAATTTTATTATTTTTATTAATTTAACGTCAGAAACAGTTAATACCCATTGTGACATACTATTGAGAAAAGTGCAATATGAGTTAGTTTTCACTGGGCACACTACCCGAATTGACATTAAGCTGAATTTTGAATAAAGGAAACAACAAGCGTTTCTGGCAAAGTTTCGTAAGAAAAAAATGCTCGCGCTCAACAAAAATCTATTTACAAAGGCAAAACAATTTCATGTTTTCGCTGCTATCCCTGATCGTCCCCATTGCGACAGAATCATCTTACTAATTACGTCAGTTAATGCCATGGGAACATGAAGTCATAGGCTTCCGCGGCCAGAGTCATGTGGGTGATCTGTGCTGTCCGGGTGACGCCGCGTCGAAGGCTTTGTAGCCGACGTTTCGACCATCCTGTCGTGGTCTTCCTCAGGGCTGGTATGTTAGGAAGTCCACGACAGGATGGTCGAAACGTCGGCAACACAGCCTTCGACGCGGCGTCACCCGGACAGCCCAGATCACACCACGAGAACATGAAAAATGATTATTTGAATACTTGCATTTGAAAACTATATTACTCACTGAGCCTAAGATGGTGCTTAGATGGTGAAATGTGTTAGTACCCTAGTTCGTATCCTTGAGTATATAATTTCAGATAAAGACACTGATTCGTAAATCAAGGGCCTAGGCAGTGGTACAATCCTACCTCAATAAAGAAAGACCTACAAGAATAACATGAGTAGAATTTGCTTATTTTTTGTACAAATCGTGTCTGTAATCTAATATCTATAGGATGTATTTTTTCTCAATATTATGCCGAATCATGAGGGGGAATGAACATACCCCAATTATACGTATGTTACAGTACGAAGGTTGATTGAATTTGAACGCGTAGCGTAACGAACTTAATATAGTGATCAGTTCATTTAAATAATTCATTTAAATATTTTGTCCTGTTGCACATAGCCAGAAATTTCCTGACAACAATCACTGTCTAACGTCATAGAAAAATCTGGAGTGAGCTCATTCTTTAACTTTTTTCTGGTTTCTTTTGTTTTCTTTACTTTCTGTCCTTATTGCATCCAGACTATGGGTTAGGTATAGCTTAAAAGAAAATGAAGATTTCTGTTCCTGACCTCGGTCCTTCCCGACGCGAAACGCTGTCATGAATCACAGGCCTCTGTTTCCTAGTAAACTCACTGCTCGCGTTGTCCCGCCACTCTGTGCAATATAACTGCAGTTTTTAACAGTTATATATATAAAAGCAGTTAAAAAGTGTGTGTGACGTGCTATGGGGAGAAGTTAATTTGAATTTGCATTTATTTCGAGAAGCAAAACGAGGAGCCATCTCAGCATCTGTAGGAAAAGGATCAGGGAAAGTGGACGAAAACCTGATCGAAATGGGGTTATTGACCCAGAAGGTGAACTACAATACTTGTTAGAGGTTCTTTAGAATTATACAGCCCAAATGGTAAATAATATATTAAACTTCATTGTTAAAATTAAAATTACTTTCCTTTTGGATGCTTCTATCGGATAGTCTGCCAGATCACGCTATTTACTTTAGTAATATTACAGTGAAAGTTGTTGTAAACATTCCTGTAAAATATGTTTCCCATGTAGAAGGGCTGTAAAACAAGAAGCGAACCACACGTGAAATGGAACGTTATATTGGTTTTTGTTATTTGACATTTCAAAAGCATCTACCGTGTTTCGAGAACAGCTTTGTTATTCATGCCGTTCTATTTCGGGAGTCAGCACAGGAACCGGCCATTTGGTGTGTGCGATTACTGAGAAGAGAAATTGATGGATGTGGTTCGTGTTTAATTATACAAATAAATTAAATATCGTGCGTTGCTGAGAAATGAGTCATTGTTTTGACGTGTCACAGTATTTTCAAAGGATCTAGTACACTGCCAGCAAATTCAGCTTCACAATGGAAACGCTTTGTTTTGCTTTTTTCTGCTAGTTGTGGTAAGAGTGAAGCCAGGAGTGGGAGTTACTATTTTGTTAACAATATTCAAAACTTGATTATGTAGAACGTTTACCAATGATAATTTGGGAGCTAAAGTTTTGAGATGTCGCCAACCTCACTTTGTTGTTATTTTTATATATTATTCAACTGTTATTGAACAATTTTTGATTGAAAGGAAAGAATGAGATTCTGGAGCTCATAAAAACATGCGCATATTTCTTATGTCATTTAATGTCTGACTATTTTTTGGCAAAGATAAATCAATGCAATCATACATCAATCGGTTTTACAGAGATTTCAAAATAAAATTTTCAGAATGATTATAACTGCATCTTGGTAAATGCCAAACGCAGTATTACATCACGACCTCCAAATATCCACTCTTAATAAAATAATGCAAGAAATCACTAAAAACGCTCGAACACTGGAAGTTCATTCAAACAATAATGTAGTCTGTCTCCTGGAGATTAATCTAGGAATATCCCGTTCACTGTTTACACAATAAATCCTCTGCAATTCGCTTATCGGTTCTACATACAAATGTTTCAGACTATCCAATCATCACATTAATTTTGTTGTATAGAGTACATAATTTTCAAAATATTGATTTATTCTCCA
Source organism: Gryllus bimaculatus (assembly GCA_017312745.1). NCBI lineage: Eukaryota > Metazoa > Arthropoda > Insecta > Orthoptera > Gryllidae > Gryllus > Gryllus bimaculatus. The sequence goes on along the minus strand of BOPP01000231.1, from coordinate 1,759,303 downwards.
CTTTAAATTTTCGTCAATTCGCAAGAATTCGAACTTTGGTTCTTAGCTTTAGCACGGCATTAACGTTACTCCTCCACCCTCCAGCCACACACGAAAAACGAATTTCTCGACGCTATAAAAACGAAGTTGACCATGTGCATTTACAATTTTCTAAAATGTAGAGATATTCTATGTCAAGATTTAACTTTCAAGATTAGATGTCATTTAGAAAAAATCTCAAACTTCAATATTGTAGAGACAGGAAGCCACAAAATTTTCTTTTTTTAAATTGAGTAAAACAAAGGGTTTGTTCGGGCCCCCAGCAAAGCAGAAAAAATATAATTTTATTTCATAAGACGCAAGGCAGAACAGTTGATTTGTAACCGGCACAACGCCAGACCGTTGCCTCGATAAGGCTACGTCACAGGAGAGCGCCCTCGGGTTTCCAAGAATCGCACGTGAGAGCCTCGCGCCCCTGCGCCCGTTGCAGCTCGCAACGGACGGAACCTTACAAAACGTTCTATCGTCAAATTCGAATAGTTAATTGTGATAGGCCACTGCCATCCCCTCCTCGCGAGTGCACGAGCGTTCGCAGTCTGACGAAGGACCCGTCGTTAACCCGCCAATTCAGTTCGAACCAAGCAGCGCGCAAGCCACACGTGTGGTCCGTGTTGGCGGGTTCCGTATGCAATTAACATACGTAAAAGTTTTGCTGTCCAACCTCGGGCTGTGATTTTCAAGTGTACCGTCTGTGTAGTGTAGGTTATCTGCATCAGACCACTTGGACATTCAGTTTTTGTGCAATCTCGGGTGTTCCCGGTTAGCACGCGCAAAGAAGCATTTATTCGTGCGAAGTACGGCTCTACCCAATTTGTGCGCTGCAACCAATTTCACCTGTGTTGTCTGTGTAATGTAAGTTATTTGCACTAGACCATTCACACCAGGAAATTTACTAGTACTGTGCTCCAACTATCATGTACTGTGAAGTTGTAAGTGTGCCATGTAATCAAGTGTTTAAATACAGTGATTATTAAATGTATTTGTGCAAGAACTTCTTTTCTGTCATTCCAGAATTTCTACATAAATCCTCCCTGAGCTATTAAATGGTTTCTGGAGTGCTGTGCTCCGCCTTCATCTCATCAATACAGTCAACTCAAAATTTCCAGAATTAGTTGCAGTAGCCAGAACAGGGTTCTTCGAAAATGGGACCTGACCGAGGTTTTAAAGCATTTTAATAAGCATACGTTAATCCCAAGAAAAAACATAACTTGTTTTCGGCTTTTTGTCGTCTTACATTGGTCTCTTGATTCTTCCGTATCGATGCACAGTTTCCTGTCGCGTCGCAGGCTTCGTGACAGGACTGGCTGCTCCGCGGGGACTGCCCGGCTGCCCGGCCTTTCCAGAAGTGCGCAAATGAGGATAGATTACGTGTGAGAGGCGAATCATTCAAATTAAAGTTTCTACAGCAACACACTATTGCATTATTTGTCACGAAATACTACAATATTGCAACTTCTCATCTTAATAATTGCCCAGCCATCTTTTGAAGAACTCGTGACAGGAAAAAAAGACTGGGAGTTTCAAATTGGCAATGTTCGAAATTTCAGACATTTGAATGGAAACTGGTGTCATGACTTATTCTTAAGATAATTTTGCTTTTTTTTAGGACAAAATGAAGAAAAAATTAGATTCGTGATGGGAGTCGATGCCGGGATCCAGGATTAGCTGACCACGATTGACTGATTATTTCAGGTTTCCGAGCACTTCAACTGCTATATTTACCAGTCCCATTAGTATATGACATGCAATATTCAGGGAGGTGGCGGTGTTCCCTCCCTGTGTAACGTGAGATCATGTGCCGACCTATACGTAAGCTTGGAGGATTTTCTCCCAGTGGGAAACCTAACGATCCAGGATAACCTTCAAGCTCCCGACTGGTCTCCTCACGTGTGTGATATTGTAATGCATTTGTGTGTGTATAAGGGACGAGGAGGGGAAACGATAAGGAAATGAAAGATCGCGAGCGATACGTGTTCAGTCTCCCTTACCGAAGAGCCTCACACCAATTCTCCCAAGCCTCTCCCAAGCCTCTCCCTAGCCTCTTCCTAGCCTCTCCGTAGCCTCTCCCTAGCCTCTCTCTAAACCTTCTCCTAAAGGGCATTTTCTTCCCCCTTCCGATAGCTTCTCCACTAACCCTCTCCCTAGCCTCTCCCTAGCCTCTCCCAGGCTCTCCCTAAGCCTCTCCCTAACCTCCCCTCTAGCCTCTCCCTAGCCTCCTCCTTAGATCTCTCTAAGCCCTCTTCCTAGCCCTCCCAAGCCTCTCCCTAGGCCTCTCCCTAGCCTCTCCTAGCCTTCTCCCGGCTCTCCGTAGCCTCTCCTCTAGCCTCTCCCAGGCCTTCCTCCCTAGCTCTTCTCCCCAGGCCTCTCCTAGCCTCTCTCAGCCTCTCCCTAGCCTCTCCTAGCCTCTCCTAGCCTCTCCCTAGCTCTCCCTAGCCTTCTCCCTAGTTCTCACTAGCCCTCTTCCAAGCCTCTCCCTAATGCCTTCCTCTTCTCAGTCCTCTCCCCTAGCCTCTCCTAGCCTTCTCCCTTGTGCCATTCTCCCTAGCCTCTCCCTAGCCTCTTCCCTAGCCTCTCCCTAGCCTCATCCTAGCCATCTCCCTAGCCTCTCCCAAGCCTCTCCCTACCTCTCTCTAGCCTTCTCCGTAGCCTCTCCCTAGCCTCTCTCTACCTTCCTAGCATTTCTCCGTAGCTTCTCCCTAACTTCTCCCAGTTTGTGTTTAAGCCCTTTTTACAGTAGCCTTCCCTAGCCTTCCCTCTAGCTCTCCCTAGCTTTATTTTAGCATCTCTCTAGCCTCTTACCTAGCCCCTTCCCAAGCCTCTCCATAGCCTCTCCCGTTTAGCCTCTCCCTTGCCTTCTCCCTAAGCCTCTCCCAAGACCCTCCCTAAGCCTCTCTTAGCCTCTCCCTAGCCTCTCCCTAGCCTCTCCCTAGCCTCTCCCTAGCTCTTCTCCCTAGCTCTCTCTAGCCTCTCTCCTAGCCTCTCCTAGCCTCTCCCTAGCCCTCCCTAGCCTCTCCTATAGCCTCTCTCTGCGCCTCCTTCCCTAGCCTCTCCCTAGCCTCTTCCCAGCCTCTCCTAGCCTCTCCAGCCTCTCTCTTAAGCTCTCCCTAGCCTCTCCTAGCTTCTCCCTAGCCTCTCCCTAGCTCTCTGCCCTAGCTCTCCTCCCTCCCTAGCTCTCCTCTCTCTAGCCTCTCTCTAGCCTCTCCTAGCCTCTCGAGCCTTCAGCCTCTCCCTAGCCTGCTCCTAAGCCTCTCCTAGCCCTCTCCCTAGCCTCTCCCTAGCCTCTCTCTAGCTCTCCCTAGCCTCTTCCCATAGCCTCTCCTGCCTCTCTCTAGCCTCTCGCCAAGCCTTCCTAGCATCTCCCTAAGCCTCTGCCCTTAGCCTCCCGCTCTCCTAGGCCTTCTCACTAGCCGTCTCTCTAGCTCTCACTCTCTCCTGTGCCTCTCCTTAGCCTCTGTCTTCAGCCCTCTCCCTCAGCCTCTCTTCCTAGCCTTCCCTAGCTTCTACCTCCCTCGAGCTCTCCCTAGGCCTCTCCCTACCCTTCCCCCCATGTAGCCCCCTCCTCCTCTGGCTCTACCCTCTAGCCCCGCCTAAGCCTCTCCTAAGCCTCCCCTAGCCTCTCCCTAGCCTCTCCTGCCATCGTCCAGCCTCTCGCCAGCTTTCCTCCTCTACGCCTCTCCTAGCCTGGCACTGCCTCTCTCACTCCGCTAGCCTCTCCCTCTAAGCCTCTCCCTAGCCTCTCCCTAGCCTCTCCCTAGCCTCTCCCCGTAGGCCTCTCTCTAGCCTCTCCCTAGCCTCTCCCTAGCCTCAGCCTCCTTTTAGCTTCTCCCTAGTCCCTCTCCCTGCCTCTCCCTAGCCTTCTGTCTGCCGTCTTCCTAGCCTCTCCCTAGCCTCTCCTAAGCCTCTCAGGCCTGCTGCCTCATTCTACCTCTTCCAGCCTCTCCCGAGCCTCTCACTAGCCTCTCCCTAGCCCTCCTCCTCCCATAGCCTCTCCCATCGCAGCCTCTCCCTTGCCTCTCCCTAGCTCATTCCAGCCTGCTCTCAGCGCCTCATCCCTCGCCTTCTTCCCCACTTCTCCCCCGCCTTCTCCCCCTAGGAGTGCCCCGTTCGTCTCGCTCGTCTCCCTAACGCTATGCGCACTTCCGTGCTCACACGCGCGCGGTGCGCTGCGGAACGCCACGAGCTCCCGCCCCGCCCACGGGGAGCTTTTCCCTGCCGCGGGAAGGAACAGCGGCTCGAGCGGGTGGTGGCGGTGCCTGGCGTGGAGTGTGAGGGAGGGTGGCGTGCGCGGATGCCTGCGGGGCACAGCGCGTGAGGGCGAGTGTCGGATTGGGTGCCACCACACGGAGCGTCTTAACTGCTAAGCCCTCGTCGGTTTAACACATGGGGCTCATGCGACGCGTGCTTACGGGCCCGTGCTTTCAGGCCCCACGCGCGCGCGGTGCACAGGTCGCGCTTGATGCCCTCGCGCGGAGGATTGTTGTACGCCACTTCAATCTGCCTCGCATTTGCATTTATTTTGGCAAATTATTTAACTTACGGGGCTCGGGATGTAAAACCAAATAACTCTTCCTTGTGATGAATTGATATATCCTGCAGTATTCCTACTTTCACTGAACACGGATAAACTATTGTTATTGTTTTCATAACTTAGTATATTCAGGTCACTTGCCACCAAATAAAGTACAGGTATACGGGAGTGACTTATTTCTTTAGATTTTATAAAATAGTGTAGGCGAAACAAAAAATTTAGGCTTTTGGTATGTCAATAAAAATTAATACTGATTATATCTCTGTAGATGAAAATTCATTCTTTTTCCTGTCTTAATAGACGATTCTCTAAAAACATACACAGATACTTCAGCTAGTGTGTGATTGGTCTTATTATTGATGTCTGTACATGATTAATGCTTCGTGGAGGAATTAACTAACGCTTTGTTTGTAGAGTATTGCACAAATTTTCATGCAAAGGTTCTGCAAACAACTATTTTTATTGCGTTACCATCTTGACAGCAGCTAAATATTCCTCTTCGTCGGGCCTGATTCTTAGAGAATTATTCATTGTGAGGTGTCGGCCCCGAGAATTCGCATCTTCTCGCTTACTGCCTTTCTTTTTAAGCCAATAAGAGAAATTTTGAGTCGAGTCTGAATTTTGAAAATAGCGTAACGCGCCAATTCTGGAGAGAATTCCTACAACGCATGTGCTAGAATCCAATGACGGGATTTCGATGCACGTCGGAATTGACTGCGTCACGTCATCTCCCTGTTTTGTCGCCTGACGTCTGTTGACAAAATCTGTTCATGATTAACACTTAACGTTTCGACACTAATTACACCATAAGAATGGCTACCTAATATAATACGGCATGGACTTTGTAGTTAAATTTCTTACATCATGGTGCCTTCAAAGATATGTCAGGGCTACACTAACTTATTTGGTTTAGGTGATTTTTGAAGGTTATGTGTATATTGAGGCTAATTTATGGCACGAAAAAATTTAATTACTTTACCTAACTAGGGCGCTGTAATGGCCATATGTTTTCCATTCTATAGTCAAAAAGTATAGATTATCCTATACGTAAAATGCAGTGTTATATTCAAAGATTATAAAAGAATCTATAGTTTTTTTTGGAATGAAGGCATGTGTATTACATATGTCATGATACAATCAGCATTTCATGTATGAACGTATTCACTATTTTTGTAATCGTATATAACCCAAAATAGTCAGAAGACAGCATCGATAATTCAATAAAAGAATTTAACGTACTTTGGCGGTTTTCTGTCCAAACTAAGTAGTTTTCAGTGTTATGCATATTTTTGGATTTTCGATTCGCGTACAAGCTCGTTTTTTCTGAAAGATACGTTATTTTTCTATTGACGTCAATTGATTGCCAGACCTACGGACATTGGGTTTCCCATAAATGTTGCCAGCATATCGCGCAAAGACAAACTCGACGATTCCTTCTTCGTGCCCTGTCGGTGCCACGTACCCAGCGGCGTCACCAGTTTGCCTGCCCGCGCGACCGGCGCTGGGGCCTCTGTCCGCTGTCCGTCCCACCCCGCGTCCTGACAAAGGTTCGTGACTTCTCGATGCATCGCCGCCGCTCCCTACCACTCCCGCCTGCCACAGTGTGTCCTCCGCCTCCGCGCTCTCTCTCCCGGCGTGATCCTCCCTTCCTCCAGCGCCGCCGACGTAGCCACTGTCGCCACCCAACTCATAACTTCGCCACCGCCGCCACATCCATTGCCACCTCGCTCCCTCTCTCCGCGCGCGTCCTCCTCCCAACGCCCACGCAGCCCACGTCCCCACCACTCATTAAACTTTGCCGCACCGCACCCACGCGCGCCCACCGTCCTGCCACCGCGCGCTCCCTCCGCGCGCGTCTTTCCCTTCACCAGCAAAACCGCAAAAAGGGCCCAACGTTCCCGCACCTTTCCAAAAAATTTCCCGCGCGGGTTGCCTACACCGCCCACCCCCGGCCTCGCGCTGCTATCTTTCCGCGCGCCTCCCTTTCCCGCGTGCTTGATGGGGCACTACGACCCCCCCTTAAATTCCCCCGCCCACCACTCCCCCGCCCCTGCCTTCCGGCTCTCTCTCTCCTCGGCGTGCCCTCCCTACCCCACCGCCCACGCAACCCCACGGACCCCCGCTCCTTAAAAAAACATCGCCCCGTCCACGCCACCCCAACCCTGCCAACCGCGGCTCCCCTTTCCGGTGCGTCCTGCTCTTCCCATGCCTACGCAGCCCCGACGCGTCCCCCCTTAAACCTCCTGCCCGCGCCCACGCCGCTTACCCCCTTCCAGCCGGCGCTCCTTGTCTCCAGCGCGTCCTCCCCTCCCCCACGCCGCGCGTAAGCGCTAACATCCCCACATTTAAACTCGCCGGCCGCCCACGCCTTCCCGACCCCCTGCCTCCGTCGCTCTCTCTTTCCCGCCGCCGGGGGCCCTCCCTTTCCCGTGCTCCAAGGCGCACTACGCCCCCCTAAACATCCCCGCCGGCACCACCTCGCCTCGTTCCTCTGCCTTCAGGTCTTCTCTGTCCCCGCTGCGCTCCTCCTCCCCGTGCTCACCGTGGGACACGTACGTTCCCACCGCTTAAACTCCCCGCACCCCGGCGCGTCCCGCCGCGTCGCGGCTCGTCCCTGGCCGCGCCCTCCTTCCCCGTGCTCACTGGGCCAGCTACGGTCCCCACCTTAAACATCCGCCGCGCACCCGCCGTGGCCGCGGTCCCCCGCGTCCAGCGCTCGCCTCTCCCTGCCAGCGTCTCCTTCCCTTCCCCTGTGCTCACGTGGGCACTACGTTCCCCACCTTAAAACATCCCCCGCCACCCGGTCGCCGCGTCTCCGGGCGCGTCCGCGCTCGCATTCCCTTCGCGCCTTCACCTTTCCCCGTGCCTCACGGGCACTACGTCCCACCCTTAAAATCCCCGGCCCCACCCGGTCGCCGCGTCCCCCCGCGTCCGCGCTCGCTCTTTCCCTGCGCCGCCCTCCCTTTCCCCGTGCCTCACGGGCACTACGTCCCCACCCTTAAAACATCCCCCGCCACCCCGGTCGCCGCGTCCGGCGCGTCGCGCTCGCTCTCCCTGCCGCGCCCTCCCTTCCCCGTGCTCACGGGCACATACGTCCCCACCCTTAAACATCCCCCGCCCACCCCGTCGGCCGCGTCCCCGCGTCCGCGCTCGCCTCTCTGCCGCGCCCTCCCTTCCCCGTGCTCACGGGGCACTACGTCCCCATCCTTAAACATTACCCGCACCCGCTCGCCGCGTCCCCCGCCTCCGCGCTCGCTCTTGAAGGGGATGCTCCGCGCTGCGAGTGGCCGCGAAGCCCTCGCGCGCTGATCCGCGCAGTAAATGGCAGCGCGACCCGGCGCCTGGCGGGGAATTAATCGGCTGCGAGAGGAGCGTTAAAACACTCAGCCCCGCCCTCCCGGTGCGCACTACACAATCTCTGCGGTGTTTATAGAGCCTCCCGGGCGGGGTGCGTGAGGGCTTACGCTGGCAGGACCTCACGTTCCAAGCGGAAAGCGAAATCTCATCAAATATTGCATTCTGCTTTCTCTAAGTAGGAGATTATAGTGATAGCTAATCTTCGTGCTGACGCTACACTCAAAGTATCATCAATCAATATGAATGTCTCTTTTAGGCATTTTAGGGTCGGTTTAATCCGGTGTTCCCAGGCCCGGGCTTTTTATTATTTATCGACGCCCGGAGGTAGAGGAGACATGTGCGGAGCATGACATATTTCCATCGCCGTAATTAGCTTAATTGGTTGGCCTGAGTATTTTTGTTTTTCGTCGCACAGCTATAGAAACTGAGACTGTTTGTATTGGAAAACTACAGTTCATTTTTGCAGCGGCCTGGATTCTAATCCGTTTTACCGCTTCACAGAAATCTAAGCTGTCCATCAGCCAACAGAGGGGCAATATCAATTAGACTTATTGATGAGCGTAAGTAAGTACCGGCGTAAAATAACAAAAGTACAGATTTAAATTTGTCGCGGGCGAATATGAGATTCATTAATACGTTGACGGTATTATTATTATCATATTCTTGTGAAGTAAATAAGTGCTCTGATTTAAATTTGCTTGACATAATAACAAATTATTTCAAACGAAGAGAGAGAGAGAGAGAATAAAATGTCATAACAATAATAAAAATATTAATAACAGAACCTACAAATATCTTCGATTTAAGCAACTCAAAGGAATAGTCCATTCAAACATAAAGGGCAACAACAAACACAAAAGTACAAATGATCCTTAAATCAAACTTCATAGCTACCAAAAAATTGAAAGATTTACACACATACGCCATCCCTATCTTATCTTACTTCTTTAGGATTATAAGATAGTTCGAAACTGATCTTGAAGTCATAGAGAAGGAAATTCGATTGAAATGATATAGAATGCGGTTCTCCCAGACGAGTCTAGGAACTCCAAGATAAAATCATAGAAACCACTTACCACCTATCCCCCTTTTATTGATTCATCTTCTTCAGTCGCATGCCCAATAAATTGAAAGCATCGAAAAATATTTTTGACAGTGAAACTTTCACAGTGCAAATTCTGTTCTGGTCTGTTAGTAGCAGAAATCCATTCATGGTAGTATCTATCTCATCTTGATGAGCCTCACAGAAGCCGTAAAGCATTCAACATAACTGAAAAGACGTGACTTCTACATTGAAAAATAGGATTATGCCTGACATCCTGTGATACGTATTGGAACTTAAAAATATAGATTTAAATCTGAAGAATTAATAGAATCAGTATCAAGAATATCAATCCATCGAACATGTCTCTGGATCATGCAGCGTTTGCGAAAGTTTAGGATCTTTGACGTCACAATAATGATGCCTCAATTGTCGACGTAGTTGAAGACCAATTTTCGGTTAATAGAAGAGAATAGAAGAATAATCTACATTGTAACTAAGAACCTCCCTCAGCTATTGAGAATGATCTAGTTGAAATTTCTTGCAACAGAGAAATCAAAACTGATAAAACATCTGACACACAGACCAGATACAAATATACTAGTCCTCCTCCATAAAAAAGAATGAAAAGTACTCTCGTAGATATTACATAACGATTAGTACATAATATGAAAGAGGCTTACAATCAAAATATTCTAAAATACACATATATCTCACTGAAAATCTAAATTTGGAATCTTACTAGTGTGAAGTGTTTAAATGGTTCTTTGGACAAACGTTTTTATAACTAAATCATTGACCTAAACATCTTGATAAAATCAATATAAAACAAAGTTTGCCACATTTCGAAGAGTAGCCATGTACTCGTAGATACTTGAGATCCATAGAAATCTATAACAGAGATCCAAGGCAGTTACGGCAGCAAAATCTGTTTTATTGATAACAATTACGTAATATTATAATATTGCATAATATGACCTATAAAGATTTCAGCATTCAGTTGAAAAACTCAAATGATATAACTCAATAGTTGGCAAAAGTAACTAGACTTTTGAAAAAAAATGTTGATGAAATGACACGCTCGAGATCTAATAGTAAAGAATATGTTTCAATTGAAAAGGAATCTTTCTTCAATATTCTAGGTTTACGCCAAAACCTCAATATCTTCCGGTACACCCAATAATTCCCTACAACCACCGTAGGTTACATTCAATCCAGTCGTCTCATTCATCAGTTCCGATGCCGAAAACATTAAATAAAAGACTTAAAAGGAAACACTTCTGAATTACTGTGCAGCAGCATTTTTCACGAGCTAGTCATGTGGCCCTCATTCAAATACTCGATTATTAGTCAAAAGGTCGAAAATCTCAGTGAAATCGGTGCCATGACAAACAGTTCCTCCAGCACACGTCAGGATTATAATTTAAGTCTAAACACAACCGCTACGAGTCGGACGACCAGACGAATGATGGAGCAGTACCCTAACAAATGGGCCACGGACTGGTTGCGATCAATCCTTTCCCTTCCTTATTACACACACTTACGCATACATGCACTACACTATCACACATACCGGGAGACCGATCGAAAGCTTATAGGGCTTATCCCAGCTGGGGCGCTGCCCCGCTAGTGGAGACACCTGTTTAGGAAAAACTCTGCTAGCCGACAGGTAGGTCGGCGCCGGAAATTATCATCCAGTAGGGGAAGATCATCGCCACCTCCCGAGAGAAAATGTACACTATACATACGGGACTAATCACCTTAGCAGTTAACACGCCCGAAATCACCAATCAATCAATCAATCAAAAAACGAGGTGGACGGTGAGTGTTCCGATTCGTATAGAACTGTCATAAAAAAGCGAACATTTGGGGAGTTAATAATTCTCTGCAACGAATGTCGTTTGCCTACGCATTGCTCTCACGTGTCACCTGCCACGTTTTTGTAGCTCAATAATGGGCCCGAATGAGACACAACGTACATTTTATTTGCAAATTCTCTCCTCTAGCTCATTATCGGTGCAGTGATGAATGAACTCGCTGCATGACGTGAGTTGTTATGGGTGGCTGTTCGCCATAGTAACCGCGATAATTGCGATGATTTATTTACGATTTGCGAGAGAGATAACGCGCGTCATGTTCAGTCGCTTTTCCAACATGGAAGAACATGCGTGTTTGCGCTGACATTGAATGCACCTCGCTGATTTTCATTCGGCATAATTATATCCATCTACAGCCGAGAATAGTTTTTTATTTCAGTGGGGTAAATATCCATTTATATAAAATATCATTAATCCACTTTTATAAATATCACTAATTTTGTTGTATTTGAGTCTGTGCAAGTGTTTTTAAGGAAATCTAAACAGTGAATGTGGTGTAGGGTAGACGCGCGCGCGCGTTTCGGGGACACAAGCTAGAACAGATTTACCGCCACACGATCAAACAACATCGAAGCTTGTGAAAGAATGAAAACTACAACTTATATGTTTGGAAACCGTCGAATCTAAGTGCACAATGTGATACGGTGATGATCTTATCATCAACGTTTAAAAAATACCATTATTTTCTTTCTTTTTCACAATTTCAAACAACATTTGAAAAAATAGTAAATTCCTTAGACACGGATGTCTAATAGTTGTTGTTTTTTATTTTATTTTTGTGGAAAATTAAATTATCTTGAAATTTCAAACATTAAATGAAATGAAATGCCAACTGTCACTTCTGTACATATGATGAAAAGTTAAAATATTTCATAAGGTCGCTACGTCAATCCTTGTTTGATATTCACAAAAATGTGTTTTGTTTCGTTCCACCAGAGCAGTAATTGTATTATTCAGATATTAGACCATTTTCATTATAGAAGATTCTATTGTATCTTTAAAGATGTTTACATATTTATGTACGATAACTTCTATTCATTTTTTCTTCTTTTTAAAATACAATTATATCTAGAAATATAGTTAGTGTCAAACTATTTCCTTCATTTGAGTGACATACAACATATTTGATTCTAATTAGAATAAAACAAGCATGCAGACCATGCAGTTACCACAACGTTCAGCATCATCTACCCGACAGTTACAATATAATTGATCTTCTGTGCAATACAAATTTAAGGACACCAAATGGAATACCACTAACATTGTGACGTTTCAAAGAACAATGTAATGAAATGTGTTTCTATACATCCTTGAGTAGAACTCTAGTTTAGTATCAACGTGATGTTTGCACAAAATGTCTCAAAATATTCGTGATTTGCACTTCACTATTGTGAGCTTGCCAGCCTAGATAGCTGAGACAAGATCAAGACATGAACAAATTTTAAACAAACCTGAATTTTCTTTATTATTATTATTATTATTATTATTATTATTATTATTATTATTATTATTATTATTATTATTATTTATTATTTATTATTTATTATTTATTATTTATTATTTATTATTTATTATTTATTATTTATTATTATTATTATTATTATTATTATTATTATATACATTGCATCTTCTATGGGATGGTCCTGTTGAAGACCGTTTTTTGTTCCGGCGTCAGGTTTTCGGAGCGCGAATGATTGCGAGAACAATTTCCATTGGTACGCAGAAAGGATGAGAGGGCTCATAAATCCAAGCCTGCGTGCCACTGCTGAGAAGTTGGGATAAATGGGTGTCCGTTTTGTACTCGATGGTAATTACATGCCTTCAGTTAGAAAGTTTGCTCATATTTTCTGAGTTGCATTCTATGTTGAAAATATGTTTCGAATACTGGCAACATTTCTCACTGAAGCAAACCCATTCATTTGTTGGAATGTCGTATTTGTTGTACTTCTCTACTTCTTAAAAGCACTTCAGACACTTTGATGGGGTCATTGAATACACTTTTTTGAGGAAGAGTGTAAGTGTACTCAATAAAAATGATATACTTTCATTACTAAGTCTACACTGAATCGTCTTTTGGAGTTGATTTAAACATCATATTTTAATTCAAAAACCCTACTTTTATAATTAATTCCAAAAATACAATATTGTGTAGCTCTTTATTATTTAATTTTATCCATATAAAAGAAGTAATCTACAAAAATAATATTCATTCATTGAAAACATAGTTATATCGGTGTCCTTTTGCAGTGTATATAAATTTCACTGGAAATAAAGGAATTTACTGTTATGAGACGTGTACACAGCATTTTTGCGAAGCAGTAAAACAACATTCAAATAAGCGATTATTAAATATACATGAATATGAGAGGTTTGCGTTACTCTATTTGGCATCAGACCATATTGATAAAACTCATCACTCACTAATTTCAATTATCTACATCCTACACTCTCTTTTCTGTCATTATGGTCTTGATAAGGGGATAATTTACTTAAACGAGCTTGCTCATTACAAAATTATGTGTACAAGTTACTGGAACAATAATTGTTATTAACACTATTAATAAATACTTTTTTTCAACCTGTATGTCTTAGTGACTTAAGCATATGTTATAATTTTCATAAGGTACCAACAAATGGTTTTAATTTTGTTGCAGGTAAACATTTGTATTCTGATATATGACCGCATCCAATACCATCATTACTGAGATGATTATGTGTGTAAGGTAAGCTAATATTTTCAAATACATTTGTGCTAATACTCCCTGGACATGCCCTATGTTTCACCATGCCCTATGTTTCATCAGGCTCATAATAGTCTTGAGTTCACATATACCTTGATATGCCAATATGTCTGGGTTTTTGAAGAGGAATTTTTATCACACGTATGTATCAGACAAATTATAATAGAAACAACATACAGAATCTTATAATTTTAATCTCAGCAGTTATTATGTGCAGAAAACGGGACATATTGTAAAGACCCGGAGTGCACAAAACTGCTTTAATTAATTCCAATACTGTATTCATTCCCATCTCATTGTTTCTGTTTAGTTCCAATATGTAATTATTCAATCATTATATTATATTAACCCCGTTGTAGTGCTCAAATTTAATAAATGGCTGTAGTGTTCAGGTCTGTGTTGTTTATTTCTAATTGTTCATTAAGCCTAATGAAGGGTTCTACAAGGAACGTTGTCACTTCATGAACTTACTATTGCTACATTTAATATATTATTACATTATTTGTATGAAAAGTTTTTAGTATGAGACCCATATGTTAACTTATGTTACGACAGAAGCTGGTGTAAGATGGTATCCTGAAATTGTGTGATGTGGCTTCCCTATACGCACGGTTTGATGAGCTCTCGTTTTGCATGTTGTAGTGAGAGCAGAACCAAGGGTTCTAGTGGCGCTTTTGTTAGCAATACAATAAAATTAAATCTGTAGTTCATTTACCGATTCAAATACGTTTCCTAGAACTCGAGAGCGAATATTTATAGTTTCGAATGTTGATAACTGGGCTTCGTTCATACTTTTTTATTCATTATTCAACTATTTATAGTAAAGGATGGGGTGGAGTGACTGTTTGGTCAGATGAACACTAACTACCAATAAAATCCCGCGCCACTAGTTGCCACGATTTCAAAAGCGATCGTACCCCAAAACCTGGGACAGCGCAGTACCTGATAAGTTTGAAAACGTGTCCGACGAAATGTACGCTACGCTTGGATAAGCGGCCAATGAGCGGCGAGGAACACAATGTTATCACAAGAGGAAGGGCAAGCTACGGCCCGAGAAAGAACGTCTTTTTTCGCTCCGGCTACGAGTAGAGGCGGACTTTACTATCGTAAATGAGAGATTTAGCGTTATCACACAGTACATTCTCCGACGGAACGAGAAGCAGACACGTTGGAGAATATAAACACCACAAGATCTCTAAAGGAGGTAAAGAGATTCTAATTTTGATAATATATAATGAAAATATTATATTACTATGTGATTCGCACGTATAACTGATAGAAATGGACTGCCGTTCTGTTATTTCCACATTTTGTGTTTCTTTGATTTTATTTGTTCTACTATTATACATTCTAAGACGTATTCAATATATTCGACACGCGAGAGTCTGGCAACAGCACTTCATAGATTCATCCACAAGGCGAAGCGTGGAAATTTTCGAAGGAAGGAAAGTCTTGCTTGTTAGTCAGCCAACAGCACATCTAGAAAACGGTAAACGCCATACTTTTGCGTCATCCTTCAACCCTTTACTTCATACATTGAAATTTTCCACTTGTGCTAAGGTCGATAAGGCAAATGGAATTAATAATGTATATCGGAGCAAGCCATAGGAGTCGAACAAAATTCTTGTCTTCATAGCCAAGGTAAAGTGCACTGATTACAAAAGTAGCGGAAGAATACGAGTCCCTATACAATAATAGTTTTTTTCTCCTACCCAGCAGCTAGGAAAAACCACATTAAAAAAGTTGAGTTATAAAATATTTGTCATTTTTCATTGTATTGAAGTCGAGCAACAGCAAACGAAATTGAGTTGAGCTGTTCAATAATTTAAAGATTAGAATGTATACTTAGATCCACTTAATGCGCAAGAAATAGTCAATGTAACTACTTTACGTAATCTGCAGTCATTTGAGAAAAAGTGATTTATTTTGAATAAATAAAACTCGAAACGGACTTCAATGTGACTACAGACAATCTTTTAACCTCTATTTTGGAACTTGACATTTTTAAGTTTATTTTTTTGAAAATTTCGAAAATGTCGTAGGGACATCATTTAAAATAGAAAAAATGAAAAGATTTTATTGAAATTTAAGGGGTACCGACAACTCCCAAATCGATCAAGGAACTGTCTTAGGTGGTCAGGTCTTCCATTGATGTCACTGCAGTGCCTCTGACCGCAAGGGCTTGAGATTCCAGACCCGACGGTGGTTCTAGTTTCCGCACTATCTACATAGCTAGGTCGAATCCAGTTATTGCCTCGAGGAGAATTCTAGAGGCCGCCTGCTTTGATTGGTAGATTTCCGAGACTTCTTCAAACAACACCAGGTGAGTGCCGAAGCAGTCTCTAACAAACGGGCCATGGGCTGCGCGCGATGTTTCCTTTCTCTTCCTTGTCCTTTCCTCACTCCACCCATATACATGCACTATCCTACACACGTCGGGAGACCAGCAGGAAGTTACAGCTTGTGCCAGCTGGAATGGTACCCCGGAGATGGGAAATACCTGGTTAGGGAAAACCCGGCGAACCGATGGGTAGGTCGGCGCGGGATCTCACCATCCTAGGGGGGGTTCATCTCCATTTTTTGAGAGATGAATATGCCCTACTCTTTCCGGACTAATTACCTTAGCTGTAGGTGCGCGTGGATCGATCGGAAAGCAATCGATCGATCAAGGAATATCCATTTAGGTGAAAATTCTTGGCGAAATTTTAGAAGTAGTGTTGATAAGACAGAAAGACTGATGAACAATTGGTAAGATATTACCAGCTTATGTCGAGTTGAACGAGTCGACTCGCAGCTATCAGTCGATTAGAAAAAATAACTCTTTCGAAAGAAAAACGTCTTTCGGCTTCATTGATCCCCCAAAACATATATTCTATCAATCTTTTCCTCAGTCAATTCTCCTCAATCTTTTCTCTATACATAAGATAATGTAAATCAATGGTAGCTCATAGAAGAAAAGGTAGAGGCTTGGTAATTGGAGACAATATTTTCACAACATCTTTTAACTGTTCATAAAGTAAGCAAACTGTAAGTTCCATACAATTCGATGGAGAATAGAACACCAGGTTTCTTCGAATCCAGTAGTTCATTTTTTGCTAAGAAATAAAAAATATCTATTTATGTATCAAAGACAAAATGAATGACTTTTGAAGAAATGTTTACCACCTGAGAGGGCACGTATGTAGTGGAGACGAGTTTCGTAAATTACAGAATTCAAAATCATTCAATTTCAGCTCGAGATACATACAACTATTTTTAGTTTACTCACTTCCCAATTTTAAGTTTCAATATTTGGAGAAAATGTTTTTAAATCATTCGTTTTCATCGCATGAATGCAGATGTTCCTTTGCATTACCATCTCTGAAGTTGTCAGTTACAGATCTTGAATTACAGAAGTCGGCTGTTACAATTATTTCTCAACTGTGGTGAATGTAAAAAACTGTAACAGTAACAAGAATAATATTTGAAGCTATATCTAGTAGGGTGTTTTATATAAATGTTAATAAGTAACGTGTTAAATCTATTATGTATTATACGTTTAACAAATATTAATTCCAAGTGTTTCGTCACTTATTTCTTGACATTGACTTCTATTACTTTATAGTATTAATCGTCCGTCAAAATACTTTCTTTTCTTAGTCGAGTAAACCCAAATTTGCACCCGAAAAATGCTGTGCAATTTACGGCTTTAGAGGAGAGTAAACCCCAAAATTTTTTTAACATACATTTTTCCGTAAGGAGCGAACTGTAAAGTGCAAAATACCCTTAAACTTAGAATGTATAAATTATAAACCCATAAATAATTCGTGAAAATATGCAAGAGAGGTAGCTCATGACCTGAAGCAAGTTCAAACTGACATATAATAATAAAAATAATAATAATAATAATAATCATAATAATAATAATAATAATAATAATAATAATAATAATAATATTAAAGCGTGGTTACATTAAGTTAAATCTCTAAATTTGTGAACATGAAAGCAGACACAATGAGCAATTTAAAGTATTTCCAAGCCGCCAATTACAAGTATGCTAATGAGGCGACCTCGGCGAGTGGCCTGAAAAGACAATGTAGCAGGGAACACGGCACACAGACAACATCTGGCGCGTGCAATACCCTCCATGCCAGCGCTTGTCGGAGCGTGCTTAGTCACGCAGTAAAAACAGCTTTTATCGTCCGTTGAAGAATTTCACGCTAGGCGCGCGTCGCGTTGCAAGGCTCTCGTGCCCGCGTGCCTTCCCTTTCCATTGCGCGACTCGCTCACCGCCCACGCCCGTGCTCTGGCTAATTCCATTTGCTCGCTACTTTTACTCTATTGTGTCCGTCACTTGATCGTGCTCTACCTGTTCATTTAGAGAGAAGTTGCTCCTCGTTCGTGTCTCTGTGATGTCTCTGTTCCTCGAATAGCTGTTCTTCTGCGTGCCTTACTTGGCCCCGCGGTGGCCGTTGCGCGTCACGTCCACTTGCCACGCCTACGCTCTTGTTAATTCCGTGTCCAGGGCCCTCTCTGTTTGTGGCCGTTGTCGTCCGAAACTACTCTATTAATGTAGGAAAAATTGACGAATGGTATACCTGAACTTTTCGCATTCTTTGTGATAGGAATTTGTTCTACTGGTGATTTCACTCCTCTTCTTTCATCCTTTCCCACTTTCATTTCGCTACTCAAACACATCTTATGCTCACTCCCATACTATATATTCCATTACCATGACACTGTTTTTTGTTGTTTTTTATTTTGTCTTTCTTACCTTTTCATAAAGTTCAATTGCGTAACTATAATTTTTATGATAAAATTATCTGATTGAGTTTCATTTATATGTCATGGTCATCTATTATGGAAATCTCGTTGCTTTCCGTAAATAGGCCCCCCCCCGCACTCTTGTCCTTTCCACCTTCGCCGGTCCCTCTACGTACCCGTCCAAGCTCTTCCTGATTCTCGCCTCGCCACGCACGCCGCTATCTCCCTGCCGGTCTCACCCACTTCATACCCTCTAGCCCCAATGCAGCTCGACAAGCCCGCCCCCTCTGACGTTCAAAGTTGTTGTGCAAATTGGGGAGCAATCGCTCCAGCAGTGGAGGCTGCTTAGGTTGCGTGGTTGTACGGTGTAACTGTTGTACGGTGTAACTATTGTACGGTGTAACTATTGTACGGTGTAACTATTGTACGGTGTAACTGTTGTACGATGTAACTGTTGTACGGTGTAACTGTTGTACGGTGTAACTGTTGTACGGTGTAACTGTTGTACGGTGTAACTGTGGTACGGTGTAATGTACAATGTACGGGAGGGGGACACCAGCCGCCACAGCGCTCCAGTAATTCAAATGTTATTGGAACAAACAAACAAACATACATTCATACCAGTGAAGATTCAGAGCATGCTCTAAGATATTCTTAATTTTATTTTTCTCTAGCATCATCAGTAACCATACACAAACGAATTACAATTACGTTCAAATTTGTTCAAATTAGGTTGAAAGTATGTATTCAATTCGGTGGCTAAGGTGTCAGCAGGTTGGCATGACAGCGTGCAGCTTGTCGAAACACGCGCTCATCCGCAGAGCGGCTTCTTGTGCGGTAGAGCCGTTGTGGTCATGAGCGGGTCCTCTAATTCCCAATATCGTTCGTCAAAAATGAAGCGTGCAGGTGTCTTTCATAACCCCAGAATCATTTATTGGTTGAGATGGCGCGGCCAGTTTTGGCGCAGTGAAGCGATCTCAACCAGCGCATGCTACTTGGGAAGGGGTTGAGGAAGGTCAACACAATGACACGTGCCTTTGTACGATCATTGAGATAGAGGGCGGTGTGATACTGGTCACGTGGCTGTTCTCTATCATCTTGTCATAGGAGTTCCTGAGTTCTCTGATATGTTGTGCTAACCATGGCAACGAGACAGAATCCTGATGGTCAGCTGATGGTTTCTGGCCGTGCTAATGTGGTGTAAGGACCTATGGAGTTTCAATATGTTTCGTGTTGTGTGTGTAGAATTGTTGTGGAAAATATTACCATTTTTTCATCCCGTGTTTTATTGGACAGCCTTTTTAATTCTGCTGTAAAGAAGATAAAAAAGACTACAAAATGTGATGTATTCGTGAAGGATTTGAATGCTAATAATTCATGGGCTGAATCGATATAATGATATGCGGGGTGCTTTGATCTAAAATTTTTTCTCAAGGTTCTTGCAGCTTGTCAAGGAAACATGGGTCAATAAATCACATTAATGTTGGAACTGAAGAACTCGAACGTATGCAAAGGCGACCTCAGGATTTGTCTCTGCGGACGGGGCGAGGTGTCTTCAGGTATAGTGTCTAGACTTCTTCATATTTTCTTACAAATGTTTCTCCTTTTGCTCAATACTAAATGCACTTTTATTTGTTGACTTTTAGTTAATATTTATTGTAAAAATTGATGTATTCTGTGGATTTGTAGTATGGAAAATTGCTAAAAATATTTGTTATGATTTTTTAAATTTCTTTTTGGAAATGAATTAGCCATATTTTTGAAATCATGTCATTAGCTTCACTGAAGGAGGGGGAACTGAAGCTTCATGAACTGCCCTGCGTAGTTTAATCTGCGAAAATCCACATAACGCTAAGCAAATACGTCCTCACATCAGAGGTACATATAATTCGTTTGTATCTTTCTCTTGTTCATATAATAGTTTTGATGCACAATTCGTTTCTCTTCGATTAGTGTTTAAGTTATATTCTTTCCTTTAAGTTATATTCCTTATTAGTTATATTCTATTAAGTTTCTGTTAAGTTATATACTTACTATACCAGTTATTAATGTGTCATCTCTCATACATATATGAATTGCAATTCTCCCTTGTTTTCCTGTTTGTTTTTCGAACAATTATATCATTCTTTATATCACGATATTTCATAATTTTCCTCAGTTGTTAGAGCAAACCCTTAGCTACGCAGTCAGTGTAGTAGATAATTGTTAGTGACCCTGTTCATCAAACACTTGGAGAATGCGGAACACATGCTTGAGTGACGTACTTATTGAAGACGCGGCGTTACAAAGGCACCATCGAGCGCTATAAAACAAAAGTGCAACTCTGTTGGCGGTTTATGACGTGATTAATGACAATAGCTTCGCTGGTAGATCGAATTCATCTTCTGCATTACTGATGTGATATTCTAGAGTTATGCTGTGCCTCTGACCGGGGGGTCTTAGGTTTCAGTCCCGACACCAGCAAGATTTTCGAAACAGTTTTGTCAGCTAGGACGAATTCAAACGCTAACTGGAGGAGAATTCTGGAGGCCAGCAGCTATGATCCGTAGTTTTCCGTGGTTTCTCCAATCAAAACCACGCGAATGCTGGAGCAGTACCCTGCCAAACGGGCCACAGACCGCACGCGATCTTTCCTTCTTCTTCCTTGTCCGATCGTCATCCCTTACACACACTTACACTAACATGTATTACACTACCACACATTCCGGGAGATCTGTCGGGAGCTTTCAACTAACCAAGCAACCAACCAACTATTTTTTTAGAGTTCGGCTGCTGTGATCAACAGATGCCTGTTTTCTCTCCTATCAATGCCACGGGAATGTCGGAGCTGTTACACATCACGCCCTTACACGCACTACACTAACGCACACATCGAAAGACCAGTCTAGCATAGAGCTTGCATGGCTGAGGCAGCTGTCTCAAATAACGAGCCGTTTTCCGATGGTTCCCATCGAAGATGCTCTTACGAACTACTGTTTCAACGCAGACGTATTAGAAACGTTTCTCGATCTATTTCCGACGTTTATTAGATTCATTAAAACAGAGCGCACAAACTGACTTCAATGTTTTTTTGCGTTCGTTCTAATCCATTGTTTTTAAGTTATACTGTTACTTTGATCGTTTTCTGATCCCAACGACATCCATCTTGTTAATTCTGCAATGAAATGCAATATATAATGATTCCGAGGAATTAGTCTTCGAGATATTTTAATACTCAATTAATGGATCGCCTAAAATGCGAGATAATTAACCATGAAGATAACATATGCAAGACGTTTCCAATATTATGTCGAGTATTAAAATTAATTAAAAGAGCTAACGTTTTATTTCTTAAATGATACAATAGTTTATATTAAATTATAATTCTATTTATGGGGAACAAATTAATAATATTTGATCGATTTCAAACAATCGAATTATTTAAATTTATTCATTCTTACGTGTTCGTAGCCGTAACGATGAGCTCGAGTGAGAAGGCAATGTAGAGATCGGGAGTGGCAATGACTGGAAATACCGCGTGTTCGATCACAAGCAGGTGCTGGAATTTGCTAGACCTGTTAAATATCAGTTTGTTTGTGCTCCTTCCCGGAATCGAGTTCGTAGTTTGACTTCTCTGATGAGCGACTTCCGTGGTTTTCAGGATCAGTCTGAGGCGACTGCCCGAGCAACACCTTCTATACTGGACAAAGGATCTTGCGAACAGTTCTTTTCGACTTCCCACTTCAGTTCTTGTGGTCAAGCGATATGTTAATTTTCCATCGTCAAATGTCAGTTCCCCAATGATCAATGCAAATACGTCAAATGCCAGCCTTCCGAGATGCAGCTCAGAAACTGTGAAACCCCTAATTCCGTGTTTTTGTCTCTCTTAATGGATTAAACGATTTTTTAAAGCATTGTTTATTTCTGCAGTTGGCTATTTGGGTTTCCAGAAATCTCATTGTCTCTTCAAGGTTAGAGGCTTAAACACTGTATAGAGTAAGAGAAGGGCGAGACTGTCTTAAGTTCATAAATGAACTTCTGTACCTTTCATCACATAAACAATTTTCCGCGGACTTTTCTCCCTATCGATGTGCGGTATTTGTTTCCCTGCCCGGCACCACGTGCTCGAACACGATTCAGTCCACGTGCAAATTCTCCCCTTTCTGAAAGAGCGGCTATCGCAC
>BOPP01000231.1:1712283-1727776 GCA_017312745.1 Gryllus bimaculatus | reverse complement strand
TGGGGTAGGGAATATGTGAGGGAAAGGAGGAGTAGGTGGATATATGAGGGAAGGAAGGTAGTAGGAACGGAGGAGTAGATGCAGGTAGGTGAAGGAATGTGGGGTAGGGGGGTAGGTTGCGTACGTGGGAGTGAGATGGGATGGGCTGGAGATGGAGTGGAAGTGGAGTTGGAGTGGAGTGGAGTGGAGTGGAGTGGAGTGAGTTGGAGTGGAGGGGAGTGCAGCGGGGCGTGGCAGATGGGTGAGGCGGAGCAGCACGGGTAAGGCGGAGAGTGGCATCCGGCGCACGGTACGGGGCTCCGCGCTCCGGCCTGCTCGGGCCCTCGGAACGTGCGGCACTGTGTCTACACGGGGATGTTCACAGCTTCACGCAATATTCAAAAAATAAGTTAATTTATTGATAATATTAGTTCTACCTGTTTGCGACCTGTATACCGGTCTGGAGTCGAGTTTGTCGTCCGAGCAACGACAAAGGAACGAGTGCGGTTATCGGCTAGCTCACGATATATTATTTTTTTAGCACGTCGTGAGCCAAACGCTATACGTCAAGTAAAGTAATATAAATTAAATACCAAATAACTAGAAATACCTTACTTGTACAAAAGTAAATGGATTCATCAGTGTCGCAACACTATTGTTTGTAAATAATAAACAAAGAGGTCAAGACGATGCACAATTGCGAATCGTTACGGATGTTTCGCACAGGCTTCGCGGTGTTTCGCACACGCTTCGCGGTGTTTCGCACACGCATTGCGATGTTTCGCACACGCATTGCGATGTTTCGGTCACTGTGAAAAAAATAGTTGTTTTTGGCACCCAGAAAACAAGCACGAGAAACCGTGTTTCACGCACGGCGTGTTAAAAATGTATTTCTATTCAAATTGAAGTGCTCGTTAGGAGTGAAAGATATTGTCAAATTGTATTACCTTGTTTGAATGCAGATCAAGCATTTGCTGTAAGAGCGGTCGGATATTGCATGGAAAAATCCAAATTCCTGCTTGTCTCCTTTAGATCAGTGAAGGTCAGGGATTTTATTTGCTTTTCGAGTGATTTTTCGAAGCTTGTTATTACTTCATTCTGCCGAAGATTCTGGGCATGCCACGAATCGCTTGAACTAGATCAATTTACTAGGTTGCCAAGAACGTCAATTTAAGATAGAATCTGACGATCTGCAACTTAACTTCCTTTGGTTTACTATCACAGGAAGTATTGACCGATGACCTTCAATAAAACACCCAAAGAATTATGTCCTTTAATTTTGATTTAATGCTCTGTGCAGGCCAGGTTTGTCTGAAGGATAATAACAAAAAGAGGTTTTGCGCTACCCTCCCCCTAAGCTGTCCATATATCTAGGATATTTTAGATAAAATGTGTTTTGATTTCGATATGTTTACATCACACATCTGGAAGATTACTCGAATGAAAAGAACGTGATATCACAACAAGACAGTAATCCTACGCAATGTTTCAACAGTGGAAAATAGAATTAATTGCTGAATTGATAACAGCGGCCTGTTGCAGAAGCGGTGGAATCCGACGCAAGAATTCTTGTGATGTCTTCCGTGATGCTTTCCGTTGATATTGGAGTGGATGCATGACATAACTCGCAGCTGCAATTCGCTCAGCAATTCGGTGACGTAGTTCTGCCTCGTTTAGAGACCTTGCATAAAAAGTTCTGTCTTATGACCCTAGAAAAATAAATCTACGCGTGTAAGATCTGGTGAGTATGGAGATCACAGTAACCCCGTTCTACCTATCCACCTACCAGAAAATTGCTCGTTAAGAAAATTGCGCGTTGTACGCGCGAATTGTGCAGAACATTCATCGTCTTGATACTACATACGCCCTCTCATGGAAAAAGGCACATCCTAAAGAAATATTGATAATGTTGGTTGTTAAAACGGCAAAGGCTAACTTTTAGGCGCAACGATAAAATGAAAGGTCCAGCAAACACATCCTGTCATTGCAAGCACAAAACATCAAAGCATCACAAATCGAAAGCATCTCGGTCCACTAGAGACGAGCGCAAACTCGGCCTCTAGTGGCGACCACTGCCCGGCCAATAGATGCAACCTAGTCTGCGGGCGCCATTTTCCATACTTCTATGCTCCGATTGAAACTGAGTGATACTTCAAAGCCACGACCGGGAAGAAGAGGGGATATCGTTATCCAATTAGGAAATAAAGGAACAAAAATTGCAGTAGGAACGCAGCTCCCGAATTGATGACAGTTCCCCCTCCCCTTTCGAAACCCAGCTCGTGTCCTTGAAATGCCACTGCGTTTAAATCTGACATTGTGAGTATTAGTCAAGAGGCCGGCACACTCGACCACTGATGTCGCCGCGCGCGTTCTCAAGCAGCGGGATTGGTCGGCGCTCGCTCCTTACGGCCGCCATTAGTGGCTGGGTCAACATTAGCGAGCTAGAATATACTACATAGAGTGGCTGACCGTATGGTTTTATCGATCTTGGTCGACGCTCACAGAACTAGGGGCCGCCATATTTTTTGCAGTCACAACATGAGAGGTGCCTGAAGGTTTGCATGTAGAATTGTTGTATTGAATCGCCTTGTTGTGTGTATCAGATCAGATTTCTATATAGCTGTCTTTTACTTTATCTGTATTTAAATTATATTAGTAGTTAGAATAATATTATCAATTTCTTCAGTATGTTCGGCATATAACTCTAAAAATAGATGTCATCAAACCACAAGTATATCATTTTCCGTAGTTCGTAAGTATACCGCCTTATTTACGATGTTTGCTTTTTATTGCCGTAACATTCACTTTTAGGCGCTATGATGACCACAATAACATTTCAACAACTTCCGTTCTTATGACAATAACCCATGCTGAAAGCTACGTATTTTTAAAGTTATTCAATTCATTCTCCTTATATATTATGATTTCCTTTTTATGAAAGAGGTTTATGGTCGAGAAAAACATATTAACGCATGGCCGGCGCCCTTTTGGCCTTAACGAGCGCCGAACTGAATCTTGTCTTCAGTGTCTTGTGTGTCTTCAGAGGGCGCTGCTTGACGGCAAAAAACATGGCTGCAAAGAGGGTGGCGCTTCAGCCACTCTGTGTAGTATACTGTAACTCGTTGGTTCACATGGGCACTGAGCGGCAGTGCCGGCTTCTCAGTCCCGCTGCTGTCACCCGCTCAATGAACACAATTGTCATGCAGACATTCGTTAACGGTATAGGCGTGTGCATGGAGAGGGCCAGAGGGACCGAGCGGCCACTCAAAATATTTGGAAAGGTGTCCCAACACCTTACGTAATAAAACATTTTATTTCCTTAAATCTGCTCAATCCTGATTTTGTTTTCTTTTTTGACCTGATAATTCGGGAAATTGTTACATTTCAATTTTTCGTGTGTGTTTTATTCTATTACTACCAGACTATTTCACATGTAACTACAAACGTTAGATGGAAAACGAGCGCCAAAATGTTGCCAGCTTTTCGTTTAGGCTGTCACCACTTAAGAAGAAAACATGCTTTTATCGCACATACCACCAATTCTTTTAACGATGATTTGTTGCAGCCAACACATTCAACGCCCTCGTACCACAAACGCAAGGACTAATAGACATCATATTTCAATTTTTTTAAAACCTGCACGCATGCCTCGTTGTAAAATTTCTTGCGTCGATGTGTGGCAAGGATGAGCCACAGTGTTCGCGACTAGTCGCTGATGCCGACTACCGCCACTGGCGGCCGTGTGCCAAGCTTATCTGGAACGTCTCCTGGATGTTGCGGGTGTCTATGGAACGCGGGTTTGTCTCAGCCCAGAAAAACCGGTTGGTACTGTTGAATAGCTCCTCTCATATTAATGGAGCATTGTCAGATTGATTGATTAATTATTAATTCCTGGCGTGACAACAGCTAAGATAATTTGTCCCGTAAATGTAGTGCATGTTTTATTGCTGGAAGTGGCTGTGATCTTCCCTTGCTGAATGCCAAGATCCTTCGTCGACATACCCGTCGACTTGCGGGGTTTTCCCCAACTAGGTACCTCCCACCCGCGGTGCACCGCCCCAACCTGGACAAATTCCGAACTCCTGACTGGTCTTCCGACATGTGTGGTAATGTAGTGCATGTACGTGTGTGTGTGTAAGGAAGTGGTGAGGATAGGATAAGGTGGAAAAAGGAAAGATCGCGTGCGATCCGTGGCCCGTTTGGTAGGGTTTTGCTCTGGCATTCGTGTGGTGTTGATCGGACAAACCACAGAGACCTACCGATTAGAGCAGCCGTTCATTAGAGTTCTCCTCTAGACAGCTGTCACAACCTAGCTGTGTCAAAAATCCTGCTACCGTCGGGATCCAAACCCTAGGGCTTCCCGGTCAGAGGAAGTGCAATGACATCAACTGAAGCCCTGAGCCACTTTATCTGGTGGGACCTCGTCAGACAACAGGCTTCCGAATACGTTTACCTTTGGCTGGAGAAAAAACTGCGCACACAGAAACTTGAAATGATGTTGTCTGGTTGGGTGCAGCACTCTCCAAACAGACATATTGGATACATTGCCCTCCTATTGCCCTAGACTTGATTTTTCATTTTTTTAACTCCTGGAACAAAATCAGAGTAAAACCGGTTTTTAAATATTTCTTGCGTCATCCTAGCACATTTTTGGTTTTCGTACGTAACTGGCAAAGGCAAGAGAGTGTATGCAAACATGTTTAGAGGCTCTTGGCTTAGTCTATTTTTCCGACAAGTTTCGTTTTGTGACTACCTGATGCATTTGAGGTTGCAAGAAGAGTCAATCTCTCCTTGCTCTATTTCTGGTCTACTGCACTTCTATCTTCACGTGATGCGAGGTAGCATTTTAAAATTAAAGCTAGGTTCATGGCAATAATAAAGCAGGTCATTTGTAAATTTTTAAATTTTCACTATCTCTTGTAATTTCTTGTAACATTTTACGACAGCTTCAGAACCAGCAGATAACTTCTCTCCACACATTTCAAGTTGCCGAATACCATATCTTTTTATTTGCTTGCCAAACCAGCCTACACTGGCAGTGAAATTTTTAGTATATCCCTCTTCAAATTCTTTTTGAAACACGAAAGCTTTTTTTATTAGTCGGACCTGAGAGGAGGCATCCTCTTCACCTTTTTTGCGGAAACCACATAAAAAGCGCCTCACCAGTTTTTATCATATTCAGATTTTTTCAAAAATGTTCTGTCTAATTTCCTTTTCGTATGAACACTTGCTACAAGAAAAAGCTTCTAATTTGCTTCTTTTTCCACGTCAATCACCACCCGTACTTTCACTTACGCCATATTGGACTGCAAGTTTTTTAAGGGTTTCCCCCTTATTTAGTATTTTTAATGCTTCTAATTTCACCGCTAATGGAACGAAATTCCTTTTCCTTTTTGTAGAACCCATCATGGGAAAACAACGATTTTATAAAATGAATTAAACATCTTTTAAACCTGACTTAAATTATGCGTCCTACTGCCGAACTAATCTAGCAATCTGCACAATTAAACTAGTTGTTGTTTGACCGATTGGGCGTAACAACAACAACTCTATCGCACCGGTCCAACAACAATCTTTCGAACCGTCCAAAGAACAATAAAAAACAGATGTAAAAATGTTTCATGTCTTGGTCATTTTTTAGGGAATACATTTTTTTATTTGAATTTATTTATTTGAATTAATTTTTTGGTAAGTCGGATTTTACTCAGCTTTATGGGAAACGTCTCAAATAATCGAGTGTCGACGTATAGAGCATTACTTACTTTGAATTTCTTTAGTGTGTTTGATTCAATGTGGACCGCGGCATTGCTAATGCTTTGATGTACGAACACGATGTTAAATTGATATTTTATACTATTTAGTTTATTATATTCAATAATTGTATGTTTTAAAATGATATGAAATAAAAATATTTTTTATTGCTGAACATTCATTTAAATATGTTAAAAAAAAACACTTCCAACTTCTGCATCGGTTATGCTGAAATACTAAAGTCTGTTTCTTGCTTTCCGTGCTTGGGATAGGTCCAGATGCTTGCGTCTGTAAGAGTGCTCTTACTACCAAATTTACGATTTGAGCTGCGTGCAGCACCGGTGCCAGCTGGATTACTTCCACTTGCTCGCCGTTGGTCAAAAGATGGTTGTTTGGAATTCACAGTTTAAGGAAATGAAATTTGGAAGCGCCCCACCCACGGCTCTCTCTCTCTCTCTCGCGGTTTCCCATCCAACCTCTCCCCACCCATCCCCACCCCCGCCCAGCGGCTCCAGCAAAACTCCGCGTCCGCGGAAGTGTTATTTCGGGATGCAGATAAATCCCGGGGAGAAGGCGGCCCTTCCTCCTTCTAAACTCGCGCCATTTCCGGCATTAGTTCCAGAGCGATAATAGCAGCGGGCGGGTCGGGTGCGGGCGAAGGAGAGGCGGAGCGTGGACCAGCGCCCTGGCCGAGAAGCCGCGGGGCGGCGGGCGGCGGCGGCGGCGAAGGGCTCGACCTCGGCGAAACAACGGAAAAAGCGAGCTGGAGGAGGGAGCACCGCAAGGAGCTTAGCCCTCGCCACCCCCACCTACCTCGCGCCGGCCTTCTCGCCACCTGCGCCCCAATGGACGTGCCGCGGCGTATTGGGTTTCCCTGTGGGACGCTGGCTTTATGCGTCATTTCTTTGGCATTCGCGGTACGTCTGGATCTGTGACTCGTCTTTCGATCGTCCGGTTTTGGCCGATTTTTATTAAAGTGACCAGAACTGAGGTTGGACTGGAATCATCGACCCTTGATTTACTTTTGAATTAAGAAAAACACAGGTCGGCACGTCATTTTTACGTGTAAAATACATCAATGCTAAAATAACTGAATTTAATGGTCAATAAAATTCAGCACAAACTAGCGTTGAATAGCTACTTTAATTGTTTCAGAGAATATTCATTCCGGTCGGGAATCAAACTTGGCGTCTTACTGTTTTTATAACTAGTTGCTCTTACCACTACTTGCACTCAGACGCAGCAGTATGATGTTATCAGTAGCCACTGTAGTTTAGATATACTGAGCCTAATCTCGAAGACTCTGGTCTCGCGGTATCCGGTCGGGGATACCAATTATTAACAATTGGAATTAATAAAACAGTTTGTTTTACAGTAATGAGGGCTACATTTAGCGTTATGCTATTATGGAACATGTTTTCAACGTAAGTTACCTGTTATACACGGTGACAATGAAGCCAAATAGAACCTAAAGTACTATGAATAACAAATACATAATGATATTTACTAGTTTCTTGATACGTTGTTACATGTATACGAATAATTTCTAGCTTGAAACCGATACTATTAAATTATGGTATGTGAGAACATTATACCAGTATTATCTTTTCTGTTCGTTAACACAATTGTTGTTAACTTATGATGGTCTAATTCTGCCTTTTCCGACCAGTACTCGTACGACGTCACGGTTTCGCTAGGTCTTCTCGCATCCTTCTTACAAACAGCTTCGTGCGAAACATGCAAATTATTGTGACAACTAAAATGTCAGAAAAACGTTATGGGTACTAAAAGCCTCTTCCGAATGAAAACCATTCCAGGATAAAGTTTCATCACTTCATGATTGTGCTGTGGACAACTTCCAAATACCGAATGGGGACTTAATTTTAAAATTAGTCTTGCAGCTGCGCAAATTAAAAAATAGCAACTTTTCATACGTCTTCTATGAAAGGGTGGTAGAACTAGTGTACGATAAATTGTTATATTTTTTGCTAGAGAGCCAGGTCTCTCCCTCAAAGTATATTTGCCGCGAACGGTCTTTGAGCAAATAAACAATTAAGTGTAACCGCCGCGTGCAAGGAGCGAGATAAATTCTGTCAACGGGACATATGGCACGATTTCTTCATTTATAGCGCCATCGATCTGGAGTGCAGAGGACGACCCAATACGTGGCGCTCATCCACCCCCCCTCTCTCTCTCTCTCCCACTCTCTCTTTCCCCTTGCTCGGCGAATTCTCAAGGTTACCGCGTGTTATCGCTCGATTCATCATCACGGCCCCGTCCCCTCTCTGTTTTCCCCCCGCCCCCGTCCCTCCCACTAACCCCGCGCCTTGAATTCTCCCGTCTAACGGCGCGGGCCTGCGGATTTCGCGCTAAGCGTCATTATCAAACCTGATTTGCTAATGGACGCGGAAGGTGGACAGTTGAAGGCGGCGGCGGCGCGGCGGCGGGCGGGGGCCTGCGCGCGCGCGGCCGCGGTGGGCGTACGGGCGTCCCCCCCGGCAACCGGGATTGCCGGAGCTGCCTGGCCAGAACGAAAGCGAGGCACCGCGCCGCCGCTGGTGGAATGCTGGAAGGGAATAAAAGTCGAGGTACGAGAGCCAGGGAAAAACAACAACGAGCAGGAAGGGCGGAGAGTTGAAAATCAGGAAAAGTAGTTCCTGCAAACTATACTATACTGCGTCGTCATCATGGCGTTGTCTTTATCGCGTACTTATATATCTGTAACCCACGATGTATTGCGGTTTAAAAATTAAAAGTAATGGTATTAAACTTTTGAAGGTTTGAGATTTCCACGAGTCGAGTACAGAGCAGTCGGTAGTGAAGGTGTGCGTACCTCCAGGCTGCATGCCGCTGCGAAGTTATCTTCGCAATAAAACGAAAATAGTTTTTTTAGTTTTGACGCAATGTTTAAATTGATATGGGGTAAAGCAAGGAAAATAAAAATACAGGTTCTTGCTTATAAATTAAAAAAAAAACACTTTAATGCAAAGTAAATGTTCTCACTGTAACATAGTAAATAAAACGTTATAATAGAAGAATAAAGAAATAAAAAATAATAAATTGGGACTTCAAAAGTGAATGTATAAACAGTGGCTTCATAAAACGACTGCCACATTGTGAAAGGCAAATTTCTACAATTTTAATTTAAGTATTTGTACGCGCACACCATGTACATGACGCTGTGAACAGTATCACGCGCATATTCTAGTCTCCGTCTCAGTTCCTTGACATGATGTCCCACCCAATTAAGAAAAATATATTGTAAGATCCCATAATAAAATTAAAAGGACTGAAGTATATATAGGATGTAGGGATTGTTTTAGTTGCTGAAGTGTATTTTAATGATATGTATTATTTGTTTTTATTATGATATTTGTTATTTACGATATATTATGTATTTGATTGCTGAAAAATACTATAAGCACTACACGAGAAAACACTTGACTGAGCCCTCGCATGAGTAAGAGCAGCATGCACTGCACCGAATACAGGAAAGTATGGCATTTTTGTCGAGTGTCATAAGTCTTTGCTCCGTCTCTGTACTTTTAGGCCGCAAGCATATATGTTCAGGTTTTGTTTCAAAATTTCTTCCAGGCACCGTAATCATCGTACCTCAAAATGTTGTACTGTAGAAATGTTTGTGCAGTACAATGTGAAATCCGTTTTTACAAATATCTTGTAAACAACGAAAGGAAGAAATTGAAAGTTGAAATTAATATACTTGGAAAATTCCCAGAAGATCTCTACTATGCCATAATTTCGGTAATGCCGAATAACAGGTTCATCCTGTGTAAATTTTGCATATTATGTCTCTAAAAAAAATATTTTAGGAAAAAATAGAAAACTGTTGTTTGCATTGCATCGACTACAACGCTGTACATCATTTCCCTGATTGTTTTACTTAGCGGCGAAAGGGTATGATGGTCGAGTAAGTTGTGGATTCGAATAGAAAACTAAATCAATAAAAGTTACTCAAACAAAGACGAACAGTAAATAAATGAAACAAGGCTTATTATCAAGTTGTGAATGTAAATATTGCTTCGTTCAGAGAGACAATTTAAATTTTATATTAAGCAGTGAGGGCATTCTCAAAAAAAATATTAGTTGAAGAGACAGGCCACCGTTGGTGAATCGTTGACTTCTCTACCGTAGTCTTTTAAAACAGCATTATCTCCAAGGTCTCTTTACGAAGTATAATTTGTACTTTATTTCTTGAGTTCAAAATATGTTTCGTGATCTTAGCCTGCATTATAACTTTTCTCAACAATAATATGCAACGTTTGGGATTAGTGGAACAAAGTGGGACTAGTGGAAATGAAAAGAATAATTCTTCGTTTTTTCATGACGTTCTAATCCCTCTTGTTATCCATTTATTTCTTTTCCGTGTAATATTTATTTTTTTGTTTCAGGAAAGCACGTATTAAAGTAAAATGAAAGAGTCGAAAACAATTAAAATTATCTTTCACTCTTAGTAAACAAACTGCGTACACGACATCTAAGCCTTTCTACTGATTTTCAGGTCATTGTTAAATTCCAGAATCTTTACGTCTCTTTTTTAAGGCTTAGTTGAATGATGAAATTCGAAACAAATCGACCTGTAACAGTCGCGACTTCCCGCAAGGTGGCTCTGGCAATCTGTGAGCGTGACTGTCTCACGAAAATTACTAACTTGAATAGTACATGAACAAGCAGGTGATAAGCTTACTTTGAACGTTTTCAGTACTTATGATAATACTTTAATGCTTGAGTGTACTGTCATTCCTTGTTGTATTTTGGTATTCTGCGTGCTTCTTATTAAGGAGATTAATTTGCTGCGAATAAGCATAATATTTACATATCAATCTACAGTACTTATCAACTTACAGTATAGGACTTCAAATGCTCTCCCAACTCAATAATGCTATAATCGAAGACCATACTTATCAACATACTACAGCTCCCAGACTTTAGATTTCAGTATATAATTGTAGAAGTAATTCGCAAAACCCATCCACAAGAGTTTTGTAAGCGCCTCTGTAATAAGCATACAGTTTTTACTGTTTTTTAAGTAAATAAATCTAAAGCAAGTTAGGAATACCTGGCCTTTTGATTTACGAAATAATAGTTTTTGTCAAAAATGAATTACCAAGAGTAAAAACTTATTTTTAGAGAATACAGATGTCCATAACCCTCTACATAACATAATCATATTGATCAGGATCTTATTCATACTCTACTGCTCACTAAAACATCACATACAATACATATAATTCTAAAAGGAAAATAATATATATTTTACCAATGATGTTTAATAAAGTAGTTGCCAGTAAGACTTGCCTAATTATGTCTGTTACATGTATTGTACCTCAGCGTCTGGGTCAATGATTCCATCTCGGTCAATTTTGTTCGGTTTCCCTGATTCGTTGAGCAAATGCTGAGGTACTTGTCTTGCTTCTGGAAATAAATGTAGGTTCATCTTCTGTGCAAGTTTGTTGAGCACAGTGCGAAATATAGTTATCTAAATAATCGTTATTTATGTTCTCGCGACAGTTCTTATCGTTATACGTAATTAAACTGAATATAGTGTAAGAGCTTGGGAAGGAATTAAAGAGCTCAAGAAAATATGCAAAAAATATGCAATAGGTCTTCACTCACATAGCTTATATCGTGAAATATTGTTAAAAACTAATCAAACAATGATGCTCAACTTCCAAAAGTGCGTTGTACCTAATGGAAGGAACTCCAGTAAACATGTTTTTCTCAGCCGTAGAAACCAATGATGGGCAATGGAGTTTCTGCAAGAGCAGAAAATTCGTAGGCGGCGACGTCGTCGTCGGGGCAACATCGATCGAGGCGAAACGAACGCCGAGTTAATTAGCGGAATAGGAAGAACAAAAAAGGTGCGTTGGACCTTAGTGATTACGACTGTGTATCTGCTTTCTGTAGAAGTGTGTGAATGTCTTGGAAACAAAAGCACTATTCGTAAATTGTGAATATTTCGTGTTTGAATTGCTTATTACAACGAATGAAATGAAGTTTGTCATCCCACTTGCACATTTCGTTATCTCTGTAGCCTGACAAAAACATTTATTTTGTTAATTAAGGTCTCACCAACATATAGGTCATTATCGACCACTAATGCATTGAACGGTATGGAAACTGCGATGTCACGTGGTGATGATAGGGGGTGAAAGGGAGAACACAAATACAACCATGCCCCAGGAGGGACAACGAAATCGCGACCCTTCGGTCCGAGGCCGTTACGGCACTACTGATCTAACGTTCTCTGCCAACCGGACCGGCTAAAGTGTATTTGTACCTCGAGATTCAAACGAATGTCTGAATTACTTTCTTTTGTGCAATTTTCAATCATTGTCATTCTTTAAAGAAAAGCGAGTAATGTATTCCCCTAAGCGTTAGGTCCGCACAATAGCGCGTTCCGTCCTCCCCGCCGGCATTCCGGTTATCACCGGGTGGGTGAGAACTGAATGATCTCTCTCGCGTCCCCTTGTCCGGAGTGGAGATATTATGGAGATGATTGTTTTAGTAAATTGCATTAACTTCAAAACAGAAATTATGCGAAAACAACTCGTATTTTGTCCTTCAAAATATAGATAACCTCTATTGAAGATCTAAATTTTTGGAAAAGGTTTTATTTAATAAAAACGTTTTCACCAATCTTTTTCTTTTATACTTTTCGAAAATAGAAAGAGGACCAGTACTGTTTTATAACCGTCCTTTGCTACATACGAGGGAAAATTTTAAGAAAAATATTGGGATCCAATTTTGAGAAAAAAATTGTATTAAAATACCAAATTTTAGCCAAAACTACGTGAAAATCACTCAAGGTTTTCAAACTTGTTCATGACCTTATTTTAAGATAGGTCTTTTAACCACAGATTTAATTAAGGAATATTATTTTTGTCATCAATATTGCAGCTGTAGGAAGATGTCAGGGGAGCACCACTCCGGCTAGTACAAGCTCTAATTCTTGATAGGTATCCAGACATATGTGATAGTATAGTGCAAGGTAGTAAATCCGGAGATATGGCTCAGGACAATAACTGATGTCATTGCAGTCCTTCAGACCGGGAGGATTTACGTTCGAGTCCCGACGGTGGCAGGATTTTCGACACTAGCTTGTCAGCTAGGTCGAATGCAATCGCGGTCTCGAGAAGAATTCTACCGGCCGGCTTCTCTGATGAGTAGTTTTCCGTGGTTTCTCCAATCAGCAGCAGGCGAATGCCGGAGCAGTGCCCTAACAAACCGGCCACGGACTTTCCTACACACCATGTTTTTGTTTGTTTTTGGGGGGGCAGGGAGAGAGCGGTTCAATTTCGTCCGTGTGCGCATATCGAAGACTCAAAGCACTGTTGTAGCACTGCACTCGGATGATCATGTTTGTGATCAGCGAGTGCACTGCAATTCTGTCGGTCGGCTGTGAAGTTAAGGTTCTGACGACCTAAAATCGGGCGCGACCGCAGGGTCACGCCTGATAGACACCTGAACGATCTACCTAACTCTCCACTGGTCCGTACCATTCACCTGTGATCCTTCCCCAGAGGGAAGACCCTTTATGTTCCCGAGTACCCATAGGACCATCTCGGTCTTGTATTGGATAATTATGCCCGAGGAAAAAGTGGGACCATCTCTATGGGTGTATCCTTATTATTAAAGAAGGAAGCCAGTTACTTGTTCCTTACTTAGGATCTGGTTAATTTTTTATTATTGAAGGTTTTTTTAAAATATTCCTTCAAGTCATTTTGTTTGACGTTTCATGCCCGTTCTTTCTCGCATGTCCTTTGATCTTCTTTTATTCTGACCTATCGATCCCGGAAATTTCCTTCGTCTTATGGTTTATGAAAATATCGCTGCCGTGTACGTTCGCTAAGCATTGTAAGAATATGATCTGTATTACACTGGTAATCGTCCGCTAGGACTCACTTTAATAACACTTTTACGCATAAATGTCAAATTAAAAAGTACATAAAATCGAAAATACTAATATTATTCTCCTGCAATTCACTCAAAAATTACAAAGTTTGCAATTGATGTAAACAAAAAATTGATATTATTTGCCATTTACATTTATTTAAAAAGAACTGCCATGATTTCATTGATTTTAACATATAAGCGAAAACAATTTCGAGGATTATTGAAATTAACTCATCAGAAAAAAGTATTTTTAAAATAAAAATATACTTTAAATGTCTCCATTTGTTATATAGATTGTGTATTGTGGTATTAAACGGAATAATAATTTATAAAATAATTTTTATGCACCCACACGTTAATGCAAATATTTGTCTGTCCTCTTAATTGCCAAAAAATTTGTAGTTTTATTTGACTATACCGTTGAACACTTACCAGACTTTTTCGGTAGACATACGCTGATGCGATACACATTAATACGCAGAATAAGGTTCAGTTTAAGAATACTATGGATGCCTGATGAATAATGAACACGGCAACAATGATTATGGGATTACTAGCGATTTTCCTTTTGTATAGAAAAATGTTTGGACTCGCTTTATTTCAGATTAGAAAGGCATTTTTAAGATGAAATTGAATAAAAAACTAATTAATTTACCAACTTAGCCCAACAACCTACATATTTCGGTCTTGATATGTAATCTAAAATTTTGTTTCGAACTTCATAACATAACTGAAGAGAGAGCGTATACAAATGAATTACTCCCAGAAAACGAGCGTCACTCTTACGCAATTAGTTTAAAATCTCAATTCTTATTTGCACTAATTTCTGCACTAATTTCTCTTGTTAAATGTTTACAACAAAGCATGTTTGTGGGGATCTGAAAACATCCTCGTCTAAAGTACAAAAATGTTTGGAAATTATTTCTAACGGAAACCAAGAACAAGTTTCAACCAATTAATTTGCAAAATCTTAATTATTATAAGGTACGTTAATGTCATAAAGGTCTATTGTCTAAACTAGTTACTGCTGCCAGTTGTTTATGACAACAAGCACAGTTTCTGGAGATTCTTATTCGGTGCAATTTTTAAGTGAATTGTTATAATATTAAGGTTATAATTTATATAATAATAAGTTATATATAAGGATAATATTAGATTTTTAGATTGTATGTACAATTACTTTCATAATATCCAGTGAATTTAAGTATTATTTGTTATATTTAGAAACACTGTTTCAGAAAAGTTTGTATTCTGAGTATAATAAATAATTTATGTTTCCTATTGAGCATTTTTAATTTTTGTAAATTTTCATCGTTTTCATGTCCTTTGGTGTTTTTTAGACAATGGCAGGGAGAATTAATTTAAAATTAAGACAATTTATTAGTAACTAATTGGTTCTAAATGTCTGCCACGATGGTCTCACCAGCATCAGAGAGGTCGTGTTCCACAGGTCCTTCGACGAAATTGGCATAGCGCATTTGACTTCAAAGCCGCTCTGCCAAACCGTTTATTACGTCCTCTCAATGCCCACTTGCTCACCGGCTCCCCGCTATCTCCACCAACGCGTCGAGTCTTCCCTTTCAACGAGATCGCGCTCATCGACCTCGCCCCCCCCCCTCCCCAATCCCCCGGTCAGCGCCAGAAACCACGCCTCTGATTCGGCAGTCCAGAACGCCGGTAAGAATGCTACCTCCGCGTTCTGCCTCGCTGCCCGTCAGCTCGCCCTCGAATTCTCGCTTTCCTTCGGCGTGCTCGCCCGCCGCCTCCCCCGGGGGATGTGGGCGTCATTGAGGGTTCCTCGCCTCCGCTCGCGGAATCGTCCCACGCCAGTGGCGGGGGGGGGGGGGGG
>BOPP01000231.1:1650239-1711674 GCA_017312745.1 Gryllus bimaculatus | reverse complement strand
TTATTTTGATAATTACACATTTGCAACGTTTCGTGTACAGATTCGAACCCATCGTCGGGCTTAAATAATAATTTTCTATTAGAATACAATGAAACATTTTCGACGCAGACGTGTACTTGATATTCCATGTATTATATATAATAATAATAATAATCATAATAATGGTAATAATAATTAATAATGAAGAACTCGCGATAAACTGACTTGATCCTGACTGTGAGGTCAAATTGCAGATGGAAAGGGGAACATTTGCTCCCAAATGGGCCGCGCGTTGGTGAACCTCTGTCGAATGTACCCCAGAGAGAAATTATTTCTGAGTGGGCGGATCTCCAAGTGTCGTAGTCCAAGGCACTTCGTGTGCACTGCCTCGGCAAAGAGAAGAACGTAGCGCAATGGAAACTCTCAAGAGTGAGGTGCAAATGCTCACATTTCTGTTTTTACGGACAGTAAGAAGATATGTTGAACTAAAGTAGTTTATGAGTATATGAAAGTCGATAAAGACGAATAGTAATACTTTGTGAACATAATGAACTAATAAAAATTATAAACACTTCCTGGAAGTACATCGAAATAATCTGCAGGTGTGTTACAAGTGGACAGGCTGCAAAAACACACAAAATAGTACGCAATTAGAATTATGCAAAATGTAAAGTTTAATTGGCGAATCCTCCCGTCTCTTTAGCATTAGAGCATTATAAAGGTTTGTAAAATACTTTTCATACAGTGGACATTTGGCAGAGTGGAGATTGGAAAAATGAATACCTTCATCGTTAGTGAAAAAGTTTAAAATGTGAAAATTGGACTCTCAACGGAGGCAATGTTTATTGCTTAGAATTTAGGCGATGTTTAGTTGCTGCAGAAGCAGTGCAAGTTCTTGATTTCGACTACATGGAATTGTGAATGTGACATCACAATCTCGTTTCTTCTCCGTTCATTAGGAATTGCGGTGTAAATTTATGATCATTATGTCGTTGATGCAACAGAAAATCTAAAAATAATTTATTACTTTTATACTATGTATTACTAAGTGCATGTTACATGCAGTTAGTAATACATAAAAAATTGTGCAATTTGAAAGTTGGTGACCATCTTGATATTAGGCCCGGTTGTCATCAACTGAGAAATAACTGACTTTTTTCCTTACTTTATTTTGGTCAATATATGTCGTATTTTTTTTTCCTTTGCCTAGCTTGAGCGAAAAGTAAAATCTTTTCTGCTATATAACTGTTTCTATACTATTAGAGACTGTACTGATCTTCAGAAAGAAAAGTTTATTTTAGCAAATCAATAATATATAATAATTTAGTTTACATTTTTTTAATATTTAAGGTAGCATCAACTTCTAGGTCATTAGTGACCACTATTGCTTGTAACGGTATTGTAACTGTGAGGATGACACAATATGATGATTGTAGGGGGTGAAAGGACGTACACAATACAACCATGCCCGAGGCTGGACTCGAATCCGCGATCCTTCGTAACGAGATCGCTACGGCACTACTGCCTTAGCCTGGGCTAAGGGATAACCTGCCATCAAAAATATTTTAACCACATAATATCTTCTGGGCGAGCGTTAGGTTTCTATATTGGAAGTAATATTTCCCCACTCCCATCTATTTTCCTCCCCATGTTTCTGTCGTACAGCAGTTTAAAAGGATCTAATCTCCCCTATTACACAAATGTCATTGCCACTCGAATCTTCCAATCCACGTTTCATCCACCCCACCCCAACCCTAATCCAAGCGTATTTCCCTCTTGCGTCCCTTTCTAAGTGTGTGAACGTAACTTTCGCATCTCCGTAGAAACATATACTACATACAGTTAGGATCATTTCTAAGACGCGAGGTGACGGCAGTGATGTTTCATGTCAAACCAGTGTTTTGTTTATTTTGTGATTTATAGATTGTATGAGAGGCAGAGTGTTAAACGGTGGTCTCAAATCCTCTCGCAGCGCTCCAAAACGCCTGGCAAAGAGCTACGTCAGCGGCTTGTCCCCGCCGTGCCGCTTCCATAATCTTCTTTTGTTTAAGAAAATGTATTGCCTCTCCTCTAGTGAAAGTTGAATTGAGAACATGGCTGATGCACAGAATGCACAGACGGGGTACATTATGAAAGATGCTGAAGAAGCTACAGGAAAATTAATACGAGATGTCAAAAGAGAAGTACATGAAATACTGAGAATATTTTACGTAATGTATGGAAAGTAGTTATGAAGGTGAAATTACGGAAGATGTAATGCTCGCGTATTTTATCTAAAATGTTAGTTTCTACAATGTAATTATCATGGCCGTATAGAACAACGAATAATTTTTTGTCATTGAATTGTATTTTATGTATTTTTCCTATGCATGCTTATATTTCCTTTTGAAGTCAGTTTTAAAATCACCCACAGTATGATGAGGGTCCTCAATGACGAACAGTACAATAAGTTAAAGATTACATTGGTATATCAAGGTGCACGACGCTGACATTATTTTTAAAACAAAAATGTTGTCTATGAACCAAAAATTATTGACTCGGGAGAAACTAAATATGTACATAATGGAAACTCCTGATGATAAATACTTTATAATTTAAGTAACATAGAAGAATGGACGTGTGATTATGGATCGAAAGTTTTGTACTTCGTATTAGGAAAAGTAAGATATGAAGAATTTACTGATATACGTTTCGGTCCGGTAAATTACATAACCCAAAAAAGCTATCTCTTCGTACCAAGAATGTGACTCGCAACTTTATTCGAAAGGATAATATATTGTACAGCCTGGTTACTTTTACACTTGCGCTAACCTTGGATTTGCTCAAAAAATGCACACACCGGGCATTGCTTTCGAAAACCTCCATAATCTCTTGCCGACAGTGGTGCCGACAAAGCATCTCCTAAAATATGACGGAGGGTGGCGATCAACTTCAGTCACTGAAGACTATGTTGAAGAATCTATGATCAATAAAGTAGAGATTACGATTATAATTATTTGTGGAGAGGAAAGGTAGTAAATGAGTGAAAATAATGCTCTTACTAGTGTGAATATACATCAGGTCTAGTCACCTTGTCCACAAGGAATGACACTTGATAATTTAATGCGTATCATATTTATTGTAATTTATCAATAAGTGAACAATATTTTTTCAATAATTACGTTCAGTTCAACTTTAGTGAATTACATGCAGTTTTCATTATTTTTTAAATAACCTGGGAACATATCATTTATAATTGTATACATAAATGTTAAAACATTAGAAACAATCTCTTTTCCAGCTTTAATATATTCATCACTTCTTACAAAAACATAACACTTTTCAATCTTCTTTTGCTTAGTACCTATATTAATCCCCTATTCAAAAATATCAATATTCTATCTTAATCAGTGTAACAAGCCTGATACAAATACCTTGAAAAACACTTAACATGTGGCACAACTATTCTTTTTAATAACATTTCGTTTGAGTTTTTAACAAAATTTTTAAAGTTCCGCAATATTCCAATTGCCTATGCACTTTTTAACTAAGACATTTACACTATGTTTTCATCCAAAATAATCTCTAAATATTTAGAGCTTTCAATCAATTCAATGGTTTCATTCTCATTTGTATACATTTTTCGTTTCTTTACTTCCTCTTTTTTACTTCTATTCTGACAGTCATACAATTTGTCCTCTTAATATTGACAATCAACTTATTTTTTATAAACAATTTCGTACATGAAGTATTTCATCAAGAATTGCATGTATAACTTCAACATCATGTCCCATAAATCATCCGAAATAATCTTATTGTAATTCTTGGTATGACAAGGTAAGCTCTTTTCTATACCCGAGATTGTCAGTTTGGAAGAAAGAATGGTACAGCTCCCGATTGTAACCTTGGATTCTTCAAGGGAAATATTATCTCTCGTCCAATATTGCTGCCAAATACACTTGTTCTTTGGATGTATTTAGGAAATATTACTCACAAACCTGCAAAGAAATATTAAAAGTAATTAAGCATATTTTCTACCGTTTTCAAATGTTCTCGTACAACATATTTGAAACATCGTACCATCTATTACATTAGTACAAAACGTATCATTTGCATGTTCTTCAATTTAAAAAAAAATGCAAGAATGGTAAAAACCCCCAAAACTACAACTGTTATCCTATACGATCTAGAAATATTTAACAAATTTGAACATTTGGGACAAAGTTTGTATTGACATATGAATAAGTTATTTCTGAAGACTTGACAAGTGTGCGTTTTACTATTTATATACAGATCTACAAATATAATTATACATAACTTCAATTGAATGATTTCAGACGCATGTAATATAAATGTAAATAAACGATAAACAGGAAACAATACTTACCATAGAATATTTCGATAAGTGAAATGATCTGTCTTTGTAGCTTTGAGCGAAGAATTTTTAAGTTTCATCCACAGGAAACTTAAATACATACACTTTGTTCTACGGGTCTTAATTTCCCCGCAGTGCGGTATACAACACTTGTACAAATATTTTAACCGATTCAAGAAAGTAATTTGCAGAAACATCAATAACCACAAGACATGCGCATGAAATGTTTGTGTCACGATTCCATTTAACTGACGTACTAATATAAACAATTGTTATAGACAATAAGCTTTCTTTACTATTATTCTATGATACTATAATGTTTTCTTAGTGCTGACGATTATAGTTACGTACAAATGCAGAAGTGTGTCATAAACTTGAAATCACTACAACTATAATTCGAAATTTCAATGTAAAAATGGCTATCTTGGAAGAAGTCTCGAAATGAAGGAATAAAATCGCATAAAACTAAATGTTGTTCTTCCAATTTCCAAATTTTGTATGTATTGACCTTTCACATGTGTAATATATCAGATATACCTCTGGAGTACCTACCCCCACTCGTTTGCTAACATTAGTAGAATTAACAATAAATGTAACGATCGTTGGAGACAAAAGTAATAACCATAAATGTTCGCTCGCGTGTAATAGAAACTATTTTGCAACGAACTACAAATTTGATATGAAATTCCTTTCCCCAAAATAACCCTTCTCCCCACTCCTCTCGCAACTAGCAAAGCAAGGGCTCAAAAATCGTGCGCGGATAATATCATGTATACTGTTACATAAAATATTACACTACCCCCAGTACGACACAAGAAGTTTTTCTTCATGATACTAAATGAAAAATATTTTTTCTTATAGTTTTCTTATATTCAAAAAATTGCAATTATTAAAATATGTTTGTGTGATGTTGTGTATTTGAAATGTCTCTTCAATACTCATAACTTAGCACGGAACACAAATGTTTGGAACTTTTAATTTCTTTGAAGTTGAAGTCGAAGTCGAAATTCATGATACTATCGATAGTCCAACAGTAGTGTTTATACGGGCATTTATATTAGGAACTGTTAGCATGTAATCATGACCAGTAAATGAATGCTGTTGTTGCTAGGATACGGCGCGATCATGTAACCGTGTTATTAAAGCATTCTTATGTTTTCTTCTTAGATGGTGAATTAGTAGTGATGTAGCATAGAGTTGATGAATATGAACTGTGTTCTAAATTGTGTATTACTTTACTAAGTACTGAAAAGAACTGTGGTATATAAAAATATTGGAACATTTTAAAAGTTGGAAAAACTTGGGAACTCCGGAATTCACTAAGTCCGGGTTACTTGATAAATTAATAAAAAGTGCCGAGATTTCCGTTCCTAAACTGAAGCAACGTCGATTCACCCATAAAAATTGAAATATTAGAAAATATTTTAATAGTATACAAGTAGTGCACAAGAAACTTCTATAGAAGGACTATGGAGAATGTTGCAAGTAATGAAGATGTCAATCTTCAAACATCAACTCCTAACAAGAGGCAGCTGCAGGCGGATGAAAAAGGTGGGAATGATTCCCCGGTGGATAAAAATCGTAAAGATTTGTTAACTGGACAAATGAGAAAAAATAAGAAAATGAAACTAGAGTGTGGTAGTAACTCGTTAGAACGATGTGAACATGGTGACATTGTTCAAAGTACGAATAACTCCTGTGCTCCTCTTGATGAATTAAATCACGAGACGGCAACCAAAAACGCAGTAAAATTGAACCCAAAAGGAAACCAAATGGATCTCGTATGTGGACCAGTGTTAATGTGCAAAAACGTAAGAGAAGTACACGATAAAAATAATGTAACTTTAGTCGGGGGAAACAAATTAGAGGAATCCAACACTGTGGGTAATGCAGATGAAATGAGTGCTCGGAAAGAACGCGTGCAAAAAGAAAATGAAACCACTGAGCGTGTTACGAGTGTATGTTGCGTTCTCAGTTAGAAGAGATGTAAAAAAGTAAAATCTTTATTCTAATAAAACAATTTGCGACCTTCGCGTCAGGTTGTAATATTAAATGTTATAGCTAAAAAATTAAGCCTGTTTTAGTCTATATGAAGTATATTAAATATTAATTAAATTGCTTTGAGCACTTCTTAAA
Source organism: Gryllus bimaculatus (assembly GCA_017312745.1). Classification (NCBI taxonomy): domain Eukaryota; kingdom Metazoa; phylum Arthropoda; class Insecta; order Orthoptera; family Gryllidae; genus Gryllus; species Gryllus bimaculatus. Next base: position 1,705,205 of record BOPP01000231.1, on the reverse strand, counting down.
TGGTGAAAACATGAGAGAAGTGTAGATTAATATACTGTACATTTGAATTAAATTATTTTAAAATTCTCACTCTGGGAATACATTTTAACAAATTTGCGATATTGAACGTTTTCTCATGATGTACTGTATTTTTTAGATAATACATAGATTACTATGAGACAGGTGATGAAAATATAGTTTGACATTCTATTGTCATTACATTGTGTTTATTTGCCATGTGGTGTATGTCATATGCTTTATTTTGCAAAACAATTAGCTTATGTTCTGTGAGCTGTTATTAAAGAGAAGCTTTTTTTTAAGTAATGGTAATATTAACAAATATTAGAAATGTATAACATGCAATATATCACATCCCTGTTTGTTACATAGTTATGCATTTTATTTGTAAATAAATACTATATATGTTGATATAATACTGAAAAAAATTAAATCTCTCACAATTACAAACGGAGGCTATCATTTTTATAGAATTCTGGAGTGTAGTGTTTGAGTTTTAATAATATATCTTATGTACAAAGATGACGCATTTTAAAATATGTATCCTATTGAAAACAGTTTGTAATCTCAAAAGAAAATTAAAATATGATTATTTTAATTACTGATAATGTTTGTGTATATTTTTTAGTACACTCTCCTCGTATTATTTTACATATCTCATAAAACATAACATGAAAATTAATTTTTTCTGAATCCTGTTTTTGTATTCAAAAAATTATGTACTTTATGGGGCAGATTAATTATTCTATTATTTTTTTTAATTTTACACATATAATAATAATGTGTCTCTGTCATTCTGTATTACTGTTCTCACAAACTCTTATCTTGTTGGGAATAGATAGACATTAGGTATGTTTGTGAGTCCTATTCTTTGTTGGTTGTATTCACAACAGGTCTTTCAACTTCTAAAATAATTTATTTTTCTCAAATTTAGAAGTTGGAGTGTCAATGAAGTTTTGTAATATTGTTTTGCAATGAATTGACCCTTAGGTTCATAATTTAAAATTTTGACATACTGTCGAAATTCTTTTTTTGTATAAGTTGCAAGATTAAACATATATTCAAGATTAATTTGCTGTTTTTGGCCTTTATGTTTGCCAGTCATTTCCTTTAATTTATATATGATTTGGAGGAATCCAAAATATTATATATGTTTACAATATTATTACTTATCTGAATGATATATTTCTTTTTATGTTCTTGTAAATTGAATTTGAATAGATTTTGCCAAGTTTTATTATTTGGAGCCGGTGTAGTGCTGATTTGTCTTTCTTATCCATTGTAGATATAATTAGTAATGTCTTGAATAGGCTATGTTTCACATGTAATGGGGTACAATAGTAACATCTGCATATCCAGTTTTTCCTTCTATCGCAGAACCATCAGTGTAAGATATGTAATTGTAATATTAGTGATTAATTTCAAGGAAAATATTTCTGAAAAGCATTAATTGAGATATGTCATCTCGTCTATATTTGACTAATTCCATATTTATTGGTAGTTGAAATGATTCTCAAGGAGAAGTTAAGACCACCTTTTTGTGAGCAATGGAGAGATACCAAAAATTTAATTATGTGATAGTATAATTCACATATAGAAGACATGAAGGCTTGAAGAAATCAGGGTGTGATAAATAAATGGTACCCGTTTTACATCTTTTCTTAAGATAATAATGGGCATGGTTTTTTGGTATTAGCAAAATTTTGCATAGAACATAATATTGAACTTCTTTTCTCCTAGAACTGAATATATAAACTATCTTTCTGCTTGTATACTATAAACAGGACTGAACTTAAATGGCATCGTATATTCTGAGACGTAATGCTAAATTTTTAAAATTTCAGAGGCATTTAATATTTTAAGTACCGCAAGGTAATGAAATACAGATTAATAACGTTGACTAAATTTTAAACAATACATATATCAAAATATGGCTGTTCTGAGATAATGACATTCAAAAGATAAGATCTATTCAATTCTAATGAAATGTAGCAAATACAAATGAACAGGAAAATTGTTCAAATGTTGGAATTTCTTTACATTTTTATTAGCTTGTAATATAATAATAATTTAATAGAAACTTTGGATCTCTCTCCTGAAAAGTCAGTTTTTTAGATACTTCTTGTTAAAATTTTATCATTAATAATTTACCGTGGATCTTAATAATCGTTACTAAACGTATTTTTATTGACCACGGTCTATCAGATCCCCAGTTGAATGAGGATAACACATTTATTATTTGTTGAATTGTTTATTCGTCTGAAACCGTCTGATGCATAACTTCAAACGCAATTATTTATTCTGGAATTTTAACTTTCTAACCCTGTTTAATAATTCATTTTCCATTCTGTACGTTGTAATTTCTCTTCTCTTTTCCTTGAAACTATTACACGCTCAGTATTTTTGGGGTAAAAATATTGAGAACACTCCTAATGTTCTTGGAGATAATGCTGATTGATTTGGTCATAAGATTAATATATATTCCACTGCAAACTATAACCGAATCATTAACGAACAATAAGCTTTTTATCAGTTTATAACGTGAAGAACATTATTTATGGCTGTAAGGAACAGAAAAAAAGTACAAATTGTCTTTTCAATTGGAACTGAGCTGGTTCTGTTGCTCACTCGGACTCGAATATCTAGCATATATGAAATTTTTAATATAAGCCGAGATATTTTTTTCCTATTGTTGTAAGGGTCTGTTTATTAAAATATGATTTTCTGTGGTAAATAAATGACATATTTCAGTATATAAATCGGTATTCGAATTCAGTAAATTCACGGTAAACGAATTCAGTAACTACGTTTTTACACAACATAACGCCCAGCAATCGACTACAATATCGATCTTCAGCACATGAACAGATGCTCGAAAGTGATGTGAAGCAAGAACTGCACTCGAAGCGCAGCGGATCGATATTGTTGTCGATTGCTATAATGCTTCGCCGTACAAAACACCTAATGAACTTACTGTGATTCATGAGGTCCAAAAATTGTGAAATTCACAGAAACATTCTTTGGTAATTATTTCCTTTCCGTCAAATGGAGATGTCATATTACCATCTACTGCACGTACTTTTAGTATTCACTCACCCTCGCTGAACAATATAATTTACATTCGTTTGAACATGAAAACTATCTCTTTGAAATGTGATGTAACTGTGTATGCGAGATATATAAGGTGGAAATGTATAGATATGGAGAAACCGTTGGTCGATTGAGACTACGCAGGTCGATCAAGCAGCTTCTCGAAGGCCATGTTGAAATGGAGGAAAGATGGTGGTTTTCACGGTGGAAAGATGATGGCGAATTTTCGCCATGGCATAGGGTACCGCAATTGACGCAATATCGATGAGCCCATGAGCAGATGTTTAAAACAAAATTATAGAGTTTGTACACCCTTCTATCGTTAAAGCAATCGAAGACAGTATCGATATCAATAAGTGGTGAAATCGAGAAAGAAGTTTTGCACGTTTAGGTGGAAACGTATATGTCGCGTTGGAAGAAGTTCCAAATTGTGGCAACAGAGAGTGCTATTACAGTGAAATTGTTATCAGCTGCTCTGCGCTGTTCATGACTTCATTTGGAACTTTTGTACATTTTAATTACATGTATATTGAACATTTGATCATAAATAAAACTAGTATTAAAATTGTACCAAGATCTCATCTATATTTTATTGCTAGTATTGTTATATGAAATAGTAAAATATTTATGGAAAAGTAGAGGTCCTACAACAGAACACACTTTCTCATAAATATTTTACATTTTCAACTTTTCATAAGTGTAACTTTTTTTTGAACTAAGTGTAACTAGTTTTTTAGTGTAACTATATGTTCATCGATCTGCGCCTTTTTCTGTTCGAGGAAAAAATAAAAAAAAAATATTTGGAGTGTTTTTTGAGAAAATGTTTTTTTGTTTTAAATTACATTTATTTCATGCACAAATTACGAGAAAACTTCTCGTTCTGCCAAAAAAAAATTTAATGACTTTTTCAAGAGTGCCAAAAAATTTTATAATGACCTTTTTTCTTTAGGCGATTTTTTCAAATTTTGTTTACTTCAAAAATCTCAATCTTCAATTTCGTAATTTTGAAATGTTAAATTTTTGCAATTTTCGAGAAATCTCTGTTATAAAGAACATGTTTCATTCAGGAATATAATTCGTCTTCAATATTATAGTTGAGGAAGCCGCCAAAAAAATGTGAAATTTTGCCATTTTTGACAATTCGGTAATTTTAAAGAACATGGGATCTGCACCATTCTCTTACGCGTTCTTTACCCTATTCGAGGACAATTTGATAAAAAATGTGGTCATTTTTGAGAAAATGTTGAAAATTATTAAACGTCATGTAAGTTATCCCCAAAAAACAAAATATTCGTTTCATACTCGGAGAGCCTCGAGTTCTTTACATTGCTCAAGGAATATGAATTTTGCAGAAAATCGGCTGAACTATTTGGGGAACAGAGGGACGGACTGACGCAACGTTTTGCCCTCAATCGATTTTTCAGAATCAAGGGCCCGCAAAACATAGATTCTGCCTTTAATATGTGTCAGAGAATATAATGTACTGTATATAGGAACAAGATGAATCCACTTTTTCATTACCAGGGCCGGGTATAAGTTTTTTATATCGTAAATTCCTAGGTTTTCAGCGTAACAATACTTTCTGTTCGCACGAAGTAAGGACGAGAAATAAAAAATAGATCCTTAAATAAGGTCATACAAAGATAAAATTTCATTCGGTGTTTGTCTGCAACTACAATATTCAAAATATTACTTTAATGACCCTGTTCTTTAAAACTATCTTGAAATAATATAAATGAAAATTCTGAATATTTGAAAATTACAAATGCAATTGAGTTTTGTTGTGAGGCTGGTGGTGTAAAAGTAACGTTAAAGGCGCCCTTATCCTAATGACCTGATTTTGGATTAGAGTAAAAAGAAAATCAATACTTGAAACATTTTTGCAGGTTCAAGTATTATTAAGATAGTGGGTACAAATAATGCGAGAAAGTAGGCGCAGTTGTAGCTTCAGTGGATTATGATTGCTGTCATTTTTTTACGAATAACAGAATGTTTAAATTTTAAAATTATACTATAACGATGCTCATCCCTTTTCCTCAAACTTAGGCGCACCTAACTTTCCTTATTGAATTCTCATTTTGTAAAAGTACTCGCACAAGATAATGGACTTTATTTCTCTACTCAGGTACATAGTTACTTTAACCTTATCAGAAGAATAGCTATTTTTATCATTTTTGTACCACTCAAATTTTATTCATCGTCCTTAAGTAAATAATTCGATTTTTAAGATGTATTGTCGCCACAAAACGGTGCGTCACATTTCTTTTGATCTGATTTGCTAAAGATCAGAAACATTGACAATAGTTACGTCCACTCAACGGCACCACTGAGGAACTACTCTCTGCGAATGGCTGCCAGGTGCACTGCTGCGAAGATGGCGTGTTCGACTGCGCTCTGCTGTTTCTCTCTCCGTCCACGCGGCCGTGGGAAGAGTGTGCTGCCAAAATCCGAGACGACACGTCAGGTCCTTTAGTCACGAGTCAGAGGTCACCGCCCCTCGAGGGGTCCCTCATCCGCGATGGCGCCCCCGCTCTCGCCAGTATCCTCCGTTCCTTTTCCCAATTCCCCCTTTCCCAATTTCCGCCCCGTCTCAATTGCTGCTTTCTCCCGTTTACGATCTGCACCGCCGCCATCTCCACTTCCCCTGCCTTTGCCACTTCTATCACCACCACTGCCGGCTTCGCTTTTCACCACATTACAGTACTTTCTTCATAGTATGAAATAGTACCTGAAGAGATGGCTCAGGACATGAACTGAACACAGCAGTTACTGCAATCTCTCTTACAGGAAGGTCATAGGTTCGAGTCCCGACGGTGGCAGGATTTTCGACACATTACTCGGAAGAATTTCGTATACATTGGGCAAAGTGAAATGAAGCGAGGTTGCAGGTTATTTCAGTTTTAACTCAATTGAGAATTTTGGAGAATTATAGTTTTTTGTATTGGCAAACACTTCATAAAATTGAATTCATGTATAAAACGTTGCATACATTGCTTTAAACAAATTTATAAATTGCTTTAAATTTTTTACTTCATAAAAAGAATTGAAAATAAAACACTGAAACGATATTTTTATGCATAGTCTAATAGTAAGTACTACGTTTTTATTATAAAGTATTTAAATTCAAACTTGGAATTTAACAGAATTGTTAATATTATTAAATCCATGCGCATATGAAGTATATTAAAACATGCATATTTATAATTAAACATTTTGTTTAATCCTATTTATTTTCAAGGGCACGTGGTCACTATGCATCCCCCTGGGGGCATCCATTTTTACGAGATGCGTCAGAGGTCGCTACAAGAAACGCACCAGCCCTGACTACATCGGAATATATGCGTAACTGAGGCACGCTTGGTGTATGTAATGGCACAAAAGAGTGTTAAAAATGTCGACTGCGAAACATGTTCGAGGATCAAAGTTTTTCTGTAATTTAATATTATTTGCATTATTGTATTTCTATATACTCTCCTATCCATGTATCGGGCTCAGCAGAAATACATTCAGTCCTCCGATGTTTTGAATGTTGCAGTGGAACACGAGGCTTACACATTATTGTAACTCACAACAGGTGGCGGAATTAACCGTCGCAGGTGTATAGAAATTTTGAAGACCTGTTGATGGAATAATCCAATTTTTGGAGAGCATTTGACAATAGATCATTTATTTTCTCTTGTAATTGTTCTTAACTTTCTCTGAATGGAATTGAAAACTCATAAACAAGTAGATGAATGATTCTCAAAATATTTGAAACTTTCAGTAACCAATAAAGCAAAAACGTAACATCGGGTTTTTAAATTACTTTCATTTTTTATTGTGGTAAAATTGATACAAATATGTTCATCGGCCGTAATGAAATACTTAATATGTTGTTAACTCCCTTAATATTTTGGCATAAAATTGCTGTTTGCCGTATACAAATGTGGGAAATATTATTTTTTAAGTGATGAATAAGTTAATGTCTAAATTATGATTTTTTAAAGTAGGGTTGAATGGACGGTGATCAGGATACCCTATATCGTAACTTAGACACCATTACCATATTAGGTGTAACAATACAATGTTAGCAAAAATCATACATCATATATTTAATGACCTAAAATAATATTTACCAAATTAGTGGGAAATTGATATTCGGTCTCACGAAGAATTTTAATTTTCAGAAGCATATTGAATAACATGATATTTTGTTTTGACATGTATTACACAAGTAAATTGTAGTAACTTTTATTGGTGTTTCATTCTGTAACGTTTTCTTAGAAATATTGATGTGGTGATTTCAGGGAAGCGTATACGCACCTAGAATTTTCTGTTCTATAAAAGATAGGATAATGATATACACAATTTGTAATTGGAGAGAAAACATGTCAAGACAACTTTAGAAGCACTAAACACATACAATTTAAAGTACAATAATACTCTTATTTATGTGGACATTGATATTGCGCATAACAAGGACTAAATAATAACAAATATCGCAGGTTTCGGAAACAAAATGCCACCGGAAGAACATTTAACATTTTATTTTAAACTCCCTCTGAGAAACCAAACTCTATTTATAAATCATATGGTAGACGAAATCCTTTCATCTTTTCATACTGTTCCTAAGTCACACCGAATTTATCTAATATAAAGGACATACATTATTTCTAATGACTTCCCAGTCGATGTCATTAATTTACACATTCATCAGAGACTTAAATTCAATAAAAACGAACACAAAAACGACAATACTCCACCAGAAAGATGTAGAGAATAGTAACAATAGATACAAAGTGCGTACTCCTTTGAATATTTTTCAGCCATTTATAAAAAACTAACACGTTCGAAAGCACATCACCATCAAAATTAATTATTCGAAACATGTAACCCCTAAAAAGGCTAAAAGGGTGTAAAATATAGCTTTGGATTGCAGTCTTGAGTTTCAGTTTTCCATTTCAAAAGAACAACTGTATACTCCATTGGAAGTGAACGATCATAAGGCAACAAAATTGTGGACCCCTCTTTATTCAGACAAAACTGAAATCGAATGCCCATTTCAATTAATTGAACCAAAAAATAGTAAATACTGTATGTGACATATGGCGGAGGAGTAGTATTATCTGCGCACGTTTTTTGAGCTCCGGAATAGTTTCTCTCCGTCCAGTCGAATGGTTTTACCTGAAAACACGTACTACAATCACAGGTCCTTTACTATGTAACTGTTCGCCTTCAATCAACAGTAATTTTTAAATTAAAATGTTTGTTTTTTGATAAATTTTAAATGTTTTTTGTCTTTCTGGAATTTTAGGAAACAATCCATTGACTGTACTGAACCTGAAGACTGTTTTACGAAACGATGTTCGAATAAATCTAAAAATCAAATTAATCTCAACCTGCTTTTACTGCAAAGCGATTTACCCAATAGTTCTTCGGTTTATTTAGAATCAATAAGACCTGCTAAACATAACAAATGTCATCCACTGTTTTTTTTCGTCTTTCTTCTTTCGTCGTCCTAATCCTCCCTCCTGCGTTTATCCCGCCCAACTCGTCGCTTCCGCCCCCCTACTCTCCCCCTACACCTTTCGTTTCCCGTACCTCATACCTGACTTAATTTGCTTCACAGGCGTCAGACAGGAAGCTTCTGCCTCAAAGACCCTTTACCAACTGATGACCTACATGTGTTTTTACTTATACGGGCACAATGTAACTCACTCTAGGATTACTGAAATACATGCATATTACTGTAATACTTGCATTTTACTAATAGCTAATTTTCATCTAATTATAATACTAATTCATTCTACTAATAACTAATAATTATTAAGTATCAATATCAGCAGCCCCCTACAAAAAATCACATACAGTTCCTATGCTTCATTTTACAATATATTGCCAGATGACATGAAATATTTAACAACTATGGACAAGTTTAAGTGCCATGTAAATTTTTTTCTGCTAAAAAATGTTTCTGTTGAATTACAAAATAATCCAAGCATAAAAAATGAAAGAGATATTTATCTTAACCATTTTTAATGTATTAGTTACCACTTGAACTGTATAATTCATGAATACTAAATATGCCCATAATCTCTAGCTGCTGGGTCAATTCCAGGTCTCGAAGAAATACTTCGTCCGGTTTCACTGATGCATTGAGCAATTTCTGAGATGATGCCTTATTTTTCTTCTCGAGATAAATGAATCTTTACAATATGTTCACATTGACTGTACCTCAGTGGGGGATACAGTTACTCAATTAATAGTTCTCCGTGTTCTCCCGGCAATGAGTAGATTCCTTGACGAAGAGGACGAGTAGGGATAATAGCCAAAATCTGTTGCTGATTTGCTTTTGCAAATAGTGTCTGTTACACGCGAGTGTATACTGTCTTGTTAATTCTTACAAAAATGCAAATTGTCACATGCATTAGTAATATAAGAATTAAGGTATTAATGGCAGAACACAAGAAAACGTTTACAAAATTCACTTCTCTCCATAGTAGCCCACACAGTTTTAACTGTTTCTTGACGCTAAATGAATAATATGAACAATTTATAAATTAATATTAATTGTTATTAAAACTCACGCGAAATTTTATATTATTTGTATTGATTATCAATTGTTGATATTAAATATCTTCAACTAATATATAATCAAACATTTCTTTAAAGAAATGGAACGCTAAATGAATTTAGTGATAAAGTATGAATTTTCTCCAAAAGTCCTTGGTGACTTTCTGAGGGTTTTTTCGCTTTACATTCTTTCCATATTGATTTATTTCCTTATTATATCTGTTTATATTTGAATCGTGATTAAACTCTTACCTTGTTCATCCCCTCATTAAAAAAATGCAATTCTTATTTTTAATGAGGGGGTGTACAAGGTAAGAGTTAAAATAATGAGTTTTGTTTTTTCATTCAATCTTAAATGATGCAACAAATGTAAAACTTGAGGAACGTTTGATAAAGAATTTCTAGCTTCTTTAGAACTGTTTTTTTTGACAGTATCTGAAGATGAAACCATAAGGAACATAGTATAAACGCAGTGGTTTCAGAATAAATGGTACAAACACATGCAGAAAGTAGATGGGTTAAAAATAATTACTTTTTCCAACAACATATGTTTTAAAATTTCGTGATGGAATCACGTGTATGACATATGTTCCTGATTGTCTTTCAAACGTTTCATGAAAAAGTGTTCGGCAGGTCACGTTCCGACGCGTCATCACAGTTTCATTTACCTGCGCAACGGAGCAACATCTGCGCAACGGAGTTGCCTAACAATTGGTGCAAATGCCCATTTGCAATCCCTTTACATTAAATTTTCCACTTTGTGGGCATTGACAAAAAGTTATTGCATTTTTACCCTTTTACGTGTTTTAGAAATTGTAGCATTCATTGTAAGATTTCTGTATATTTCATTTGAACCCATGAAATAATATTGAACTGAACAAATTTTAATTACTGTGCAAGTTTATTGAAAAAAAGGAAAAATACCGTAAATAATAATAATAATAATAATAATAATAATAATAGAATTAAACATCTATTAACTAATAATAAATAGTATCCCATTAAAACCTCACAAAACCACTTTCGTACTATAAATAGTTTAAAATATTAATTTTGTTGCTGAGTAGACATCAATGTATTTTTTTCCAAATCCGTTTTTGTTCTTTTTGTACCTTCAATTTTTTGCGTTCTTTCTGGGTTGTATTGGACTGTTGATGAATAAATTAATGCTCTCAGCATTGAAGAGAAATGTCTTCTATTTTGGGTTACATTATGCTCATGGACTATACAGAGGCAGGTCTGAAGCTACATTCATATTTTAATTGGCATCTGTTATCTAAAACCTATCTCTTTGTGCGTAAAGGTTGTGTTTTAATGCAGAAATTAACTGAATGTCTTATAACGAAATATTCATATAACATATGTAAGCGTCTTCATGTAAAGCGTATTAGATATATAAGTTGATAATTCATCTTAAGTGTTTTGAAAATATACAACTTCTTCCATTTTGTTAACTCCCGCAGTCCAATCAAAGATTTTTCTTAAGAAACGTAGCATCTTGCTTGGTAAATCCTAAAGGTTGTTGAGTTAACATTCAACAATTCTAAAACAGCTGCACACTGTGTCTTTTCCTCAGCAAATAATTTTCTGTAGCTCCAATAAAATCTTCCTCTCCATCTCGACCAAAAACATGAGTTCTTTTTTATTAATTTCAAATCGGTTTCTTCTTTCTGCGTCTCGGAAATTGAAAAACAGATATTACTTAGTCTATCCCGGGAAATCCGGACGTTATCTGCATGTCCAGCGTCTTTTGAATCTAAACAGACGCATCGCCTTTGAAGAGCTCTTTTAGAGGACGGCGCTGCGTGTATTCGCGGGGCCGGTGTCCTGAGAAAAAGGCAAGAGCGAGCCTGAGCTGGTCAAAGTGGAGAAGAGGGATGAGAACAGAAACAAGGACGACCTCCCTTCTCTCTGCTGGCAAGTCATGTCATTGTGGACGTCTGTATTTCTTGCCGTTGCCAACCTTACATCCAGCGCCCGCGTCTATTTCTAAACTCGCGAGTTTGTTCTTGGCGCTTGTCATTGCATCTTGCTCGTTCACGCGCCTTCCTTGCGTTACTGTTATGTGGAGCTTGGGGCGCAAAATATGAACGTACTCTAAATGTGGTATTGAGAAAATCGAACTTCGAGTTTAGTGACTACTGTAAATGCTAAGGAATGCATTTTCTATTCAACACTAACACGTAGTAACGGTTCGAACAATTTGAATAATCTTTGTGCACGAAATAAAACGGAGCGTTAAATATATTTGATTCCCGGACAATGTCATGTGAAAATTGTTCCAACAAAACGAGTTTGGTAGCTCCCACACCCCTGGGTAGTCCAACCCTTGTGAAGTGTCCTAAACCCTACCCCTATCCTAATTCCTTCCCAATTCTGGTCTTTAGGTACTGACGCAGGAGCGCGTGGTAGGAGGTGCGTACGCAGAGATGTTACCTGGCGGTCCGCTTGACAACTAACTGCGACGAGACTGGACGTAAAATAAAGAAAAGTTAACAGAGGATTACTCCACAGTGCGCTCAACGCTCCTTTAGGAGCTAGGAAACGCGTTGCGTCAATAGTCACGCAACAAAATCACAAAAAAACTTTACACTCGTACTCTAAACTTTTTTTTTCTTTTCAAAAATGTACTTATACACTTTGTGTTCTGTTCTCTTAATTTGTAATATTTGTCTCTATTAAGCACCGTTAAAATTTCATTTAAGTTGCAGTTAGTCTCACTGGCAAAGAAATTGCCAATTATTAGTATCATAGTCACGTCAAATCAACCCATCGTCACATCACATCAACCGATTATCATATCAACCCATTTTCACGTAACGTATTAGTTCAATCAAACCTCAAATGGAATGTAAATATATCAAAATTAAACACTAAATTAAGTTCATTATGCTACGCATTCAGAATTCTTTCAAATTCTGTCAGCCTTCATGCAGCTCGTTGCGTGTATTTTGCAAATGTACATTCCAGCCTGAGATATGGCATAATATTCTGCGGAAACTCACCATGTAATACTCAGACCTTTATACTGCAAAAGAAAATTATTCGAATAATGATAAAATGTCATACGCGTTATCCCTGCAAGCCTCTCTTCATAGAGCTCGGAATCTTACCCACTGCATTGCCTATTTGTTTACGAATCTGTAATATTTGTCAAAAGTGACTTACGTAACAGTGGGAACATATTTTCATACAATACTGATATTTATAATTACAACACACGTCATAAAAATTACGTTCATCAAGTGTCAGTATCAACATCTCACTATCAGAAATCCACATACAATACCTGTACTTACTTAACAACGCATTGCCAGATGACATTAGACAATTGAAGTCGGTTCACAAATTTATGTTAAAAGTAAAATATTTTCTGCTGCATCGCTGTTTCTATATAGTTAGAGACTATACTGATTATCAAAAAGGTAAATAATGTTTATTTTAACAAAACGGTGATATATAGAATTAGTTTACATTTTTATTTTATATTTAAATACTTAATGTTTGTAACAAAAAACGTACTTCAGCTTCCAGGTCAATTAACGTCTATCAGGTTGCTGTCCAGTTTCCCTTATCCATTGAGCAAATGTTGAGATGTCCCCTTGTTTTGCTTCTGGACGTAAATGTAGCTTCACTATGCGCACGTTTTGTTGAACTCCATTTGCTTGTAATGGTAGGAGCAGGGGTAAAAGCGAGTTACTATTTTGTTAGCAATGCAGAAAAATCGTACTTGCAATTCGTTTACCGATGCAAATAAGTTTTCTTTATTCGGCAACGAAAATGTTTATTTTTCTCAAATATTGGTAATCTCGCAATTTTTTAGAATGTATTTTATTTCTTTCAAACTTTTACTCATATTTCAACTATTAATAGTTAAAATTATGGGAAGGGATGTTGGAACTCAAGAAAACATACACATATAATCTCCCCCATACGTCACGTACAGTTTTTACTGTTTTTATGACTGAATAAATCTAAACATCAACTCATCACATCACATCAAACCAACTCATCACTTCAGCCTTTCTTGTCCTCTGCCCGTCTTGTCTTCGGTCCGACTTTTCTTGGACCCGTCTTACCTTACCTCCTCTTGTCTTCGGCGTTTCTTGTCCTCCCTTGTCTTCGTTTCGGGTTGTCTTCTCTTGCCTTGCCATGCCTTTTCGTCGACTCGCCTCGTCGTATTTTTGCTCCGTCTTGTTTTCGGCCCGGCTTGCCTTCACTGCATGTATCAAACTGGTTCTCTTTATATTACATTCATCGTTGATCATTCTTATGTTTGTTTGTTTCAATAACCCACATTTTTCCGGCATAGACGAAGAATTGTGTGATTGTAGTTGTGTTGCAGTTCCCACGCATTTCGCGTTTTACTGCTAAGTGTATGTTGCTGTTGTGAGTTCCCCTCGGACCTTAGTCAATAACCAAATCGGCTTTTGTGTTGAACTACGCCCTCATATCAGAGGCGAATGCTGGTCTTCGTTCTATAGTGAGGACGTGTCGAGATAATTGTTTTAGCGTTGCCGGAGCTTCGTTGGTTTGAAAGGTTTCGTTAAACGAAAGTCGTCTCAAGCATTGAGTGAAGGGGTCGATATCAAGTTCCTTCGTCAGTACTTCCCACCGTTTCTGAAACGGAGGGCGAGCTAGGAGTTGTAGAACTTTGTTCTGTACAAGCTCAAGTGTATCCTTGTATTTCTGTGCTGTAGTTCACCACGTTGCCGCAGCGAAGGTGGCCACAGGCCTGCAGCACGTTTTGTAGAGTGCCAAGCGAAGTTCCAAGGGAAGTGTAGGTTCCCTCAAAAGAGGTTGCAAGAGCCGAACTGTTTGCAGTAATTTTGATCTAATTCGCTTGACATGTAAATCCCAGCGCATCCTTCGATCAAATGTGACGCCTAAATAAGTTGCTTGCCAGTTTTTGTGTGTCAACTGTAATTTGTTTTGGTGGTGTAAAACGTTTAGTATATTTGTGCATCACCCACGTAATTTCATCCTTGTCTTTTTATTTCTCGTGCCCCTCACAATATCTTCGTCCCCGTTGCAGTTGTTTTCCTTACGCTCGGCGTACACCTGCGCCTCTAGAACTCCATCTGTCAGAGCGCCCTGCGCTCATGCGTTTGCCGTCGCTTGGACGAAGCGAGAATACATACGAGAGAAATGATCCTGTGAGGTATGATTCTGCCGTCGCTTGGACGGGCGCGACGCCGTTGTTGCCAGCGCCGTTGGCCGCCCTCGTTGCTATCGTCGTCGCCCTCGTTGCCTCGCCTCGTTTCTATCGTTGCTGCCGCCGCCGCCGCTGCCGCCGCGCCGCAGCCCGCGTGTCGCGCTCGGGGATCGAACGCAATTACGAGTCGTCCACGCGGAATGGTTGGAGAGGGCGGAGGCGACAGACAAGGGAAATACGGCAAGGCTCTCTAATTACTTCTGTTGGGACTGCCGCGTAGGGCGCTCGACGCCACCACCGCCACCACTGCGCGGACCTGAGACAGACCACCCCCTCTGGCAGCACCGGTGCCCCCACAGTTATCTGCGCCCTCTCTCTCTCTCTCTCTCTCTCTCTCTCTCTCTCTCTCGCTCGCTCGCTCGCTCGCTCGCTCGCTCGCTGTCGGTGTCCCCTCTTTATATCCTTTCCTACCTTCACCAAACGCCGCTCAATCCCTGTACACTCTGCTACCTCTCGTTCCTGTTCGTCGCCTCCTCTCCTATCTTCAACATCCACCGATCCGTCTCCGGAAGCATTCTGCCCTGCCTCTCCCTAGTCGTCACCATTCGCCTCTCCTTGCCCTACTCCATTCTACTTGTGCTCTGTAGCCTGACTGTTTGCCTCAGTGCCCTTCCAGAGGCGATGTGTATTTACCGCTACAGTGAGAGCGGAGGAGTTTCTATCCAAGGAAGTTTCTCCATTGTTGAAGAATTCCTCGGTGGCCACAAATTACTCTATTACATCAGCGTTCTCCTTTGTCTCCGCAGTCCTTCTACTCCGCACTTTTGCCTTTACGGTTTTTTCTTCACGTGTTTTCTTTACGGTATTCTCTTCGCTTCTTATTTTTGAGATATTTAATTTATTTTCATATGTAAAAAATTTTCGTCGAAAATAATGTTGGGATTAAAAAAATATCTGTACCTCTTTGCCACCTTAATGTTCAAATATTTTAAATTTAATATAATAATCATATACATTTTTAAATATAATAAATTTATAATATAATAATCGAAAATAGAATAGTCATATATATATAGGCGTTGTAGTATCTCGGTTGTCTGTTAAATAACATGGTTTTTGAATGCTTATATTAATTTACTTCCGCATAGAGTTGTTTTACTTTTTCGTATACTACTTACGGAAGACAAAGTATTGCGATGTCGTGGCAAAAGAAAAAGAGGATTTTTCAACAGATAAATCTTATTGTGTGGCGCTGCTTTCGAAAATTTGGATAAATCTTGTTCTTATATGTAGTACTTTACATTATCTGGCAAGTTAAGTAGACAGAATCTACGTTTTGTGAATACTACCCTGATGGCAAAAATATTAGTTGGCAAACCGCTCGTTCTGCAATCTATGATCAACAATAGCGTCTAAACAGTTCATGCGATTTTCTACAAAATTGATATTTTCCTATCGATTTCGCCAAAATAAATTTTCTCCACACGGATATTTTGAATTCTTTACAGGAAGCTTCGACGTTTTTAAAATTTTCTCAAATATGATTCCAATTTTCGGTTAAGGTTTTCAAATAGATCACTTAAAAACACGCTAGTTTAATTTCTGATGAACTCACAGAATTTTCGAAATTAGCAGTACTTCAAAATTGTTTCGTTTTCCAACGAGTGCAATGTTGATTATAGATTGTTTTCCTTAATGAAATCTCCTCTTCATATACAGGTATTTAAATTAACACGATCAATTTTTAGAAAATATGAATAGGTTTTGCCTACTCCAACGAGTGTACATTTTTTAAATAAGTAGCTTTTGCGAAATTTTTGCTTCAACTAAAGATTTTTCATTGATTTTTATCTCAAAATCGGCTCCAGTTTCAATTTTTTCTCACAAAGGACGCTTGAGAAATCTACTCAGATCTCATTTTCTTTGAACTCTCTGAATTTTCGGAAATTTAAAATTTACGAATAACAGGAGGAAGTATGTGCCGTTGTAGCTTCTCTGGTTTTCATTTTTACATACTTTACCTAATGCTTATTGGAACGATTGCCAGTACAATGGATCTCGGAAAGCCGAAGGTTGTTAAATTCTATCGCGTACAGATGTTATATATATATATATGTGTATATATATATATATATATATATATATATATATATATATATATATATTACAGGTACACAGCTAAACCAAATTGTATTCTTCGCTTCATGACTTTGACTTTTCGGTGCCTCCTCCTTCCCTCCTTCTCCGAGAGGAGCTCGTGCGTCGAAGCTTTGAAGCGCCTACTGGAACAGGTCAACATCAATCGACCGATAGCCGATTGGCGACCGGTTTGCTTCCAAACGCGCCCTTCAAAGAGATGAAAGCTCAACTTCATGTGATGTTTCCAAGACTGAATTTGATTAGTCGACGGACGTACAGAAATGGGGATGTATTCCGGAGTTTTAGAGATAGGAAGGCTGAGAGAAGAGTAATTGTGTTTATACATTACTTACTGCCTCCCCATTGCCAGTCTCTTCTTTCAATACTTGATATGAAGAATAATAGATGCTGGTTGTATTAAAAATCTTTAGTACTATGTTATATGAATCAGAACGAAACAATTTCTTTTATTCCTTAGCAACTGAAGGCGATTTTCTTGTCTATTTTCTGGTGCAGGTTCTTATTTAAATATTCAAAATTCCAATTTTGTAAAAAAAACAAGACTTTAATATAGCATAACAATAAATAGGTAAAGGTAGGATAATGGCAACCTAGATAACAAAAAATATTTAATATAATAAGTCACCGAATATACTTAAAGAAGAAGACAAAACTATGTCGTGCGACGTGGCCAGTGGATTACTGCATTACTTGCATTACACGGGAACGTATACTAAAGATTTGAGCCCGCATAATGCACTATTTTCCTATTTTATTTCTTTGAATGTAACTTTAAGCAACTTACCCGATTATCCATGTTCTAATAAAATTTGTTCTTCATAATGAGTTCTTTCATTGAGCTCATTAACTTTTGGGGGGGGGGATTTTAGTAGTTTTCGCACAATATTGCGTAAAATATGTGCAATTGTAAAAAATTGCAAAAAGATGATTTTTTGCAAAAACGGCCCCAATTTTTTCCTTTTAACGTTCGATAGAGATAGTGCTAAATGCACTCTATAAGATGACGTAAACGCTATATTTCTGTATTGTTTTGTTTTAAAAAAATTAAAAATTTGTATTATTTTTACTTGTCACTCACGTTAATATTTACATTAACGGCCATTTGTTCACATTATTGTATTTATGAGTATTAAATTTAAATATAAGTGAAAATATTTTATGATTTGTATCAATCGTCATGCATCTTTTAACTAGTTACTACAGCACACATTTTCTCGCATTATAGCTAAAACTGTATTTCAATTTTTTTTTTTAAATTGAGACTGTCAACGAAAATGAGACCTGCGTCATTCTTTTAAGTATCACTTGTTCTATCCGTGAAAAATTGAAATAAATGTTTGTAGTGTTTTTTATAATTTCTAATAATTTCCATGAAATTTAAGAAGGAATCCGAAGTATATTTTTTAAGTAACTACATTTTAAAACATATTTCATTTAATTCAAAGTCTCTGTATTCAAATGTACACTTTTGCTGTGTTATCTTGTTTATTTTCGAACATACAGTGATTGTGAAAAATGGAACCGGCACTAATTTTTATAACGACCTTTGACGCACACGAGGAAAACATTTTGAGAAAAAATTGAAGCCGTTTTTTAGTAAAAAATTGTTAAAAAATTCGACGTAAAAAATTACCACTTGCTATTTTGCTTGTTTGATAATGCGAAATACGCGCATTGTGGTGGCAGTAAAACGGAACATAGATTTATCAATAGTTGTTGTTTTTGTTTGTGATCTGCTTAATAAAAACGTGCAATTTTCAAATTTAGATTAATGATAATTGCATTTTGATCAATAAATATGAAAATAGCAACATTTAGGCATTTAAACAAAAAATAAGCATTTATTAGTGAAATGGGCATTTATAGGCTCTATAAAATTTGCACATAATACTCCTAATGCTTGAAAATGAATAAGTAACATAAAATATTGCGTTTTTCATTGAAGGAAAAAAGTAGGCATAAATCCGAAGCTTACTCATTACATTGAGTCATCATCTAGCGGGGGTTGTGCGGTCTCTGCGCATCGCGCATTTATGCACCCAATGCGTACTATCTTGGACATCTTCCTGATTTAGGTTCATCTCCGTCATTTCTCTTTCAATTCCCACAATCCAAGATATCCTCGGTCTTCCCGTCTCTCTCCGTCTAAGTGGCTAGTAAAGAAAACTATTTTTGTTCTTCCCTCTCCCATTCTACTGATATGACCATATCCACCATTAAATTTGTGCCTTCAATATGATGGAAAATGATTCCTGTATAGGTAGTTCTTTCTCTTATTTCTTCACTGTTATGTTCAAGTCGGTATACCCTGTATTTCTTCTCAAGAAATCCATTTTACAGCTTCAATCTTCCCTGTTTTTCTTCGTGATAATACAGCATTCCGCCTCGTACGTTGTAATAGGTTCAACAATTGCTTTGAACATGCTTGTTTTCGTTTTCTACCCAATCTTTGATGTCTAAAGCAATTGATTTAGTTCGTGTGTAATGGCACCACCCAGATTTATACGGTGACGTATGACATCTGTACACAATATTTACACAATATCATCATTTCCAATACTTTTGTACATGATCATCGGCACACAAATGTATATTTTTGCTTGTTGTGTTTAGGTAATGGTGGTGGATGATGTGTAAATGTAATGGTGCAGAAATACATGTTTATTTATTTCTGCACCATTACATTTACACTTCTTGGAACTTTCTACAGCAGAAGTGTGTGCACAGGTAACCTCCTTGCTTTAAAATTTGATAATTTCAAATTGCTGAGATATTTCTATAATCCTTTTTTATCTTTCCTTTAGTATTCTTATAGATTTTTATTCATTCCACGTATATCTTATTTATTTCACTTTCGTACTGTTCTTCAGTTTACAGAGAAGTACATTATTATAAACTTCTTTATAGATCTATGAATATTTCCCCGAATTTCTCTCTACTCTTTTTTCGATTAATTGTCGGGATATAGTATGTATTGTGGGAGGGTGAGTATTGTGGGATACGTATTACGGTGAGATGTTTTATCTACACATGATCTTTCACTTCTAAAGCCGCTCTGTTCTTCGATGTTGGGTTTTCTCTCACTTCGGTTTTTTGTTTTAGAATTCGGTCATAAAATCTTCCCAATGAGTTTGTTACACTAATGCTTCTAGAATTATTACCGTTTATATTGTCTCCTATTTTGAAGATTGAAGAAACATCTAATATTTTTTGTTATTTCTTGACCTTAACCTCTCTTGACCAACAATAATTTGTTGAAGAGGTCTGCTATCCTAACCATAGAATTTATGATCCAAATTTTAGTAATTCATTGGAAATGAGTCCTGCTATTTTTCTATTTCTCATTCCACATGCAGCTTTGTTCATGTCCTACAGAGAAATAAGCTGTATGTTGCTCGCCTCTACATCGCCTACGTGATAATTTACTAGTTCGTATTCTATTCTATTTTAGCATGGCTGGAACGCGGCCCGTGGGTGAGTGGTTAACTTCCTTGCTTCTGACCGCCCCCTCAGTGCTTGTGGCATGAAAAATCCTTGCCAGATGCCCGGCAATGTTCCGTCGTTATTAGATATCACATTTTCCCAACCAAAGTGTTTGAACAGTGTAAGCTGAGACCGACCTCTGGAGGAGTGAGTGAGAATCACACTCAGGTGTTTCAGGGGTTGCCTAAAGGGCGCACATTCTCCAAACTCTTCCCCTAGACCCGCGCCGGGGGTGGGCTTCAGAGGAAGCCTCGGTCGAATGCACGGGCGCGGAACTGCGGCCAAAGGTCGTGTCCCCGCAAAATAACCCATATGATAAACAAAGTCGGCTGGACACTATGTGGGCGGAAGAACAGCCACCTAGTTTCGTGCAGTGGGACCTCAAGTTAACGAAACAGCTAACACAGCCCCCTGCATTCTGGATCGCAAGGCGCCCTCATATCCCGCACCACCCTTGAGACGCCAACCATCTCAGTCTGTCTCTATGTCTCTGTCTCTATGTCTCTGTCTCTATGTCTCTGTCTCTATGTCTCTGTCTCTATGTCTCTGTCTCTATGTCGCTGTCTCTATGTCGCTGTCTCTATGTCGCTGTCTCTATGTCGCTGTCGCTATGTCGCTGTCGCTATGTCGCTGTCGCTATGTCGCTGTCGCTATGTCGCTATGTCTCTCACTCTCTTCTCGTCACTCTGCTCCACTCACGCATGCGGCCACGTTGCATTCGTCAGCCATGTCAAGTACTATAACGTTCTAAGCCAAATACGCATATTTCTTGTGGACATGTCCCTCTCACGCCCAAAGAAACATCCTGGTTGCGCTCTGCTTACTTGTATTCTGTATTGAAAGGGTAATTACACTAATTTTAAAAAAAAATTAGTTGCTTCCTCAATAAAGAAGAAGAAGAACTCAAGATAAACTGCCTATAATGCACACATCTGTACTACGTCAAGGACATCGCAGGAAATTCGCGAGCCAGCTGTCTCAGGCATGAAACATGGTTCGGTTTTTATTCTGTATAAAATGTCCTTTAAAGCCGGAGAAATTTTTCGATTACAGCAGCTCTTCGGCTTACTGTCTGGCTTTGACAGATTTTTCTGCAATAATAAGTAACATGCTACATTTCTATTAAACGTCAGCATCATGCACTGTTGAAATGGAATGCGGTACGGTCCTTGTGGAATGCAACTGTCGAATCTATCTTCATCATACTATATCCCATTAATTAGCGCTGTTACCGCGTTATACACCTGACGTGTTTTGAGCGTGTGGCCGCGCGCACGTCGCCGGCGGCGCCGGAGGGAGATTGGCGCTGCCGCCGCCGCAGCCGCCGCCGCCGCAGCCGCCGCGCCGCACGGGCCACGAGCCGTTTAATAACCAATTAGCCTCATTTATCTCCACTCTCCGCAACAGGTTTTGCGGCGACCCGCAGAATTATCGTACGCGAGTGGTCTGGCTTTGAGCACGTGGCCAAATTTGTCTTTGTGTGGACGTGTGAGTGTGTGTGTGTGTGTGTGTGTGTGTGTGTGTGTGTGTGGGCGCGCTCCTTTGTGTCTAGAGGGTTTTGTGCATATACGCGTATTTTTGTGAGCCGGTGTGAACGTCTGCCTATGTGCGTGTGTGTTTGTGGTAGTCTCGCTGAAATTTTCTGACGAAAGGAAATGCATATTTCAATAAAATCGGTTAGACAAAAAAATAAGTATGGACTGGATAAAAATTCCTTTTATTAACCGGCTAGCAAAATAACGATGATAAAATAACGATATTATGATCTCATTGTCCTCTAGGGCAATTTAATTTGCGAATTAAGGTTTAACTTGCCCATTCACTTGTGAACGTTAATGGCATAATAAAATATGAAACTATTTTTTTGTTGTTTCGAAACAGAATATAATGAATAGTTTCAGATCAAAGCAAATTACAGCGACACACATGGGAGGAAAATATACTAAAGAATTGCACATATTTTGATAATTCCCTGTTTGCGAAAATTGTCTTATTTTTCTCAGAAACCTCTTGACACTTTCTTCAAACGTTCGTTTCAGTATGTTGTAAAAATCTTTCCTGTAAAAACCTTTTGCTCTCCAAAAGTTTCTGTAAAGGGGTGTCCCTCAGTCTTTCTACTAAATCTTAATTTTTTTCATTGAATTGCTTTACGTTCGGCTTCGATAGTTTGAGCGACATATGCTAGTTTAGGTGTATTCGTTCAAGAAACTCGTATTCTGTTTTCAATATTATTTTCAAAATTGCTGTAAACGTTTCTAAACATTTTGTATTTTCACAAAACAAATTTTTATATAATATTTACGAAAAAATAAAAATAATATTTACGAAATATTTTCATCTTCGAAAATTTGACGTCCAATTTTGTGTAACTTCATGTTCTTATTTTTACGTTGTGTCGCATCTTCAATATATGTATTTCAATAAGATATGTATTTCTTACCTATGTAGAATTCAGAAAAAAAAATTGTGTTCAAACGGCCCTGGAATTTGGGTTTAAACGCTTCGGCAGTTAATACAAAATCCCGGCAACGGGACATCTATAGCTCGGGCTAGCTCAATTCTACACTTTGCAATGTTCGAAACTGAAATTTCAATGCAAAGAAATATCGAGATAAATGAAACCAGGAAAGACGTAATAGAATGTTCAAGATCTCATCCTGCAGACTGCGGTGTGGCGAACATTTCTTTGTTCATTTTGACCTCAAAATTTCACTTTTAAGTTCCTAGAACGCTTCGTTTTGGCGTGCATATTATATTTTTTATTACAACTATTCGTTCATATTTGTAAAGATAAAGTTAAATTCGTCACGTCTCTGTGAAATTTTTTCTTTATAGACCTCATTTATAAAGATTGGTTGCGCGTGAGTGCCGCAAAACTCATTTATAATTCTCGAATAATATAGGACAAGATGACTCTATCATACGTCATATAAGTATTACGTATTTCATCATTTGAAGACAGTCCACGCATTTTTAAATTGTTTAGATGAAAAAGACTAATTGGCAGTAATAATTTTGGAGATTATTTACTCAAATAATTATTTTTCAAAATTTCAACTGTAAATCCTGCTTTCCGTTTTTTGCTTTGTCATAAGTTAATGCGACATCACTGTCGCAGTCCATGACGTGAGTAACTTCGTTGGAATAGAGCTCATTAATTGTTGTCCATTAATGACTTCCTAGGTTTTTCTGTTAAATATTTTTACACATCGCAATGGTGAACGTGGTGAGGGTATGTGTTTCATTTTTATTACGCATTTGCCCTGACTAGACGGAAATGTACTTGATGCTGCAAATGTTCCGTTTAGACGATCAGTATACAATTTACCTTGTTCATTTCCGATTCCAGTCGTTGCACTTCAATGCAATAAACTATTGGCGGACCATCGCTCTTGTGCAATACCACAGTGCAGATATTACAACTTTATGGATATTACTGGAAATAGGACAAACAGAAAACATTAAAAATATCAGAATTTAATGATTGACCAATTGATAGTCATATTACACTGTAAACAAATATTTTGCTACCGTTTTATAGAGAATTAAAACTTGCAGAGCGTGCATCAAAAATAGGCGATATATGTTGCAGTTATTGAGATTTACAGAGCATTATTTCTGTGAAAGCATTCCTGTAACACATTGTTTTTTCATTGTTCTAATATTTATGGCATTTTGGAAGTGCTCTAGTTTTGTCTCCCATTCACATTCATACATGTACTAGAAATCGAAATATGGAACGAACAACTTCAGATAATGAGTGTAGTGGATAATTGAGTACTACAAAAATTTAGAAGAGGTAGTTCATTTGCGAGAGAATGTTTTGTTTATATGTGGCATGTGCTCCAACGTCACACGAAATAGAACGTAAAATCAATCGCATAACAGAGTATAAGTATTTAATCTTATCTTTCCAAGGTCGCAGTTGTGATGAAGATGGAAACATTTTATTAAAGGCGATTAATATGGCAAAAAAGACGAAAAAAGTTGTCTCATCATTCAAAAAACTGCTCCCATTTTATTTTTTCAATGTTCCTCTCTCCTTTTTCACTACATATATCTAAATCAAAATCTAAATATACTAAAAGATAGTGAAAGATTGCACTGATCCAGTTTTTGGTGAACGTTCTCGATTTTCCAAAATTGCAAAATTGTTACATCGAAAAACTACAATATTGAAGATAGTAATTTTTGCCTTAAATGAAGTAAATTCTAAACTAATGGCGCTACAACAGCACGTACTTTCTCGCAGCATTTCGAAATTTCCATGTTTTTGAAATTTAGAAGACTCAAGGAAAATGGAACGCGCGTGATTCTTCGAAGCGTCCCTGCTTCCACCCGTGGAAAGAAATTGAAGAAAAAATTTGAAGCGATTTTCGAGAAAATATGTTTTTGTAAATTGCATTAATTTTAAGCCCAAATTAGGCGAACAATACTCTTTTATTCAAAAAACTGTACATTAGGTTTTTTAATGAACTGATGTTTTGACTATGAATAACATAACCAGTGACAAAAAAACAATTATAGTACATAAGTGTGGTTGTCAGTTCTTAAATTAATTACCTTCGTCCAATTCATTTCCTTTCTTAACAAAATAATCTACATCATACAATTATCACCACCGACAACATTTGGATGAATTTGAAGAATTTAGAAACCACTGTGTTACTAATTTGCGAAATGGAATGTCAAAATGATAGTAAACGAAGCCCGCTAAAACGTTTCATTTTTGCTGCCAACACGTTTTTAAAACTTTGTACGTTTGTTTTGAAACTGTTAAAATAATATAGAATAGTAAATGAATGAATACTATGATAAACAAAATTGTAGATTCGGTAGTGATATATTACTCAATTTTAGTTTTCCTTTCTCATTGTGTACGTTAGAATAAACGTGTTCTAGAAAATACTCTAAAGCTGCTATTCCGATCGAATAAAAAAGACTAATAATAAGAATATTTTAACAAGTTTACGCCATTTTATTGTAATACGTTATTTATCATTTCATTTTTACATAAATGTAATGTGTGAAATTTATCTGTTGGCAGTGTGGAATGTGCCACCGTCTCACACGAAGCGCGGGAAATTAAAATTTATCATTTCAATTTTTTTTTCAATTTTCAAAAATACAGAGAGTGCCCCGGAAAAAGAGTCCGACACTACATTCCTTACCGTTTTTTGCTACACACGAGAGTTATTTCAAAAGTCATGACAATCAACATTTTACGTTGAATACAGAGGATTTATTCAGATTTTTTTAATTCGAAATTAACTATTACCTAAAAAATTTCTTCAACCCTTCATGACCTAGATGTTGGTGATAATCATTACGAACCATTCTGTACATGCAGCTGTGGTAACAAAACATAATAATGTAAAAAATGTAAAATAGAAACGTACTTCTGGATTAGGACATTTACAAAGGATCTAAATAAATCTCAAAGGGATTCCGTCCAGGTTGTAGCGCCACCTTAGTGGCCGGAAGTGCAAATGTATTGACTGATTAAGTCGGCTTTTCGAATTAGATTGTCGCCCTAAGCCGCTAATCGCGCCATCTGGCACGCGAGCAAGTGCGGAAGCTCGTGTCACCGTGATCGGAAACACACACTGAGGTTGACAACGACGACGGCTGCAGCGGCGGCGGCTGGCGGCGGCTGGCGGCGGCGGCGGCTGGCGCGCGTCGCGCAGCGCACGGCCCGAGCACCCGCTCTCTCTGGGCTCATAAATATTCCACGGTGCCACACTGAGCCACCTCGGCGGACTGCTAGGTCCGCGGCTTGCAGGCGCGACGAGCGGAACGCAGGTTGGGTGTGCGGAGGAGAGGAGTGGCGGTGGTGGCTGTGATGGTAACTTGAAATGGAGGTTAATGAGGACGGTGGGCAGACGAAACGACTCGATGACAATGGAGTTTGTCAGGGCTTGGAGAAAGACTAAAAAGGGAAACGAATGGTAATTGATGGCAGGAACCAATCGGTAAATGAGACGAATGGTAATTGATGGAGTTGTGGCGGAAATTATATTGCGGCGGGATATAAGGGAGAATAAGAATAACTGATAGGTTTCTGACAACTATGTCCTCAGGAACAAATGTTTGGGGAAACTGTTAGTACTGACAGTCAAATAAAAAAAAACATGGTAAAATCAGGAAACCGTTGGAGATGTTAGATTTTGTTGTCAGCGCGGCGTCTAGGAGGGCGTGATTTCAAACCATCGGTAGAAATCGAAAAGAGCGGGAAGGATGTGGTACTGGGTTGATAGAGAATGACAGTATGCCAAAGCAAGGGACCGAGAGATCAGACGGTGATAACGGAACAGCTTCACGCTGGGGGAGGGGCAAAGGAATCGACAGAGACGTCACGGGCGGGGTGGATGGAGGCGACCCAACGGGGACTCTGGAAGTGGTGGGGGCGTCGTGTGCGGAGCTGGCGGTTTCAGCGAGGGCGGCATGTGGATGAACAGTGGCAGCCAGCGGTGCGCAGTGTTGGCGCTCCCAACGCCCCTCCATGTCGGCGCGGGTGGGGATGGGGGTGGGGGCGGGGGCGCATTCAAATCTCGTCGGGAGCTTAGTCTCATGGCTGCAGCTCGGCGAGAGGAGGCACTAGCGCCTTCAAGGCCATGTCATTGTAAGCGACTCTATTTATGCTGAATTCTCTACGTCTGTTTTATTCTGGTTTTATCATTTAACGATCATTTAATGGCAAAAACGTAAAGCGCATTAATGATGTTATGATGTAAGTGACACTAGATTGTTAAGAAACAATTGTTTTAATATAAATTATTATTGTATGGATCTGAATTCATAAACTATCATTTGCAGGCAGAATGTTCTCTTCACCGATTGTACTCTTAAATATTTGATCCAAATTGTGTGAGCACATTTCACACATTACATTTATTTTCTAATTTTGAACCGTCCGTATCTACCCTGAAGTTCGCTAGGGTATAATAATAATAATAATAATAATAATAATAATAATTATTATTATTATTATTATTATTATTATTATTATTATTATTATTATTATTATTATTATTATTATATGAAGAATTACATCTTCATACGTTTAACAATATTATAGGACAGAATTTAAATAACTTTCAGTTCTGCTTCTTGCAAGGAAAATAATAATTCGGATAAAACACATTGTATCCATGCATTGGCGTACCATTTAAGCATAATACACGAAAACATAAAGATACAAATGTTGAGATAGGGTAATTTCCATCCACGTTGTCACGCTACCGGGGTAAAATTCATGTCATGAATATTCAATTTATGGCTTCATTTTCAAATATCCGTTCAAGTAGATGTGTTGATCGAATGAGCCATTCGCTATTAATCACTGTGTTATCAAATATATATTTACATGCGCACAACAATTTGCATACGGCACAACAGTCGCTGAAAACTATCGGAAAAGTAAATTGGGAAGTCAAATGGGAGGCCTTCTTAGAATTCTGATAGGCGCGTGTGTGTGTGTGGGGGGGGAAGAGGTTCGTGAGTCCTATGAAAATGCGTCTAGATGGGTCTCCTTGGTCTATGAAAAAATCTATAAACATCGTAAATTTCTGTAAATATCTTTATGCTGTCAATAAATAATTACAGTTATGATTTTTTCTTGATTTAACATCTTTTTATTCACTATCAGGAGGCTTTTTCGGCCATATCTATTGATTAAACGAGGTTGTTGAGTTATGAATAATGAGGTGATAGGATGATAATGAGGGGTTAAAGGACAATTACAAATACATCTATGCCTGAGCAGGATTCGAACCTGCACCCTCCTCAGCGGAGACGACGGCTGCCACAACTGTCTGCCGCGGGGCCTGACCTCGTGAATTTTGTTATTAATTTTCTTCGATGATAGGAGAATTGCGTGGCATAGGTTTCAAAGACAACGAAGAGGTAAAAAATTGTTCATAACTGACTGCAAGATCACCGTAAAGAATTTCTCGCTGAAAGGGTAACAAAACTCGAAAGAAGATAGAACAACTGCGGAGAAATCCGTACGTATTACGTGTACAATACACAGAAAATTGTATCGGTTGAAGGAAAAATTTTTGGTGTACACCAATTTGTTTCGTTATTGAATGACCTCTCGTAAATAATATATAACACTGATTATACAATCTATGGTAATATTGATATTAAAAATGCTGTTTTTTGGAATAATTTCTAAACTGAAACAGATTTAATTGAAAGTGAAATCATAGAATTTGGAAAAATATGCGCATTACAACGTAATATTCGAAAGTCCATAACGCATTATTCGGAAATATGTTTAATTGTGTGCCGTGAATTTCATTAAACGTTTTGGCCAGTGTAGATATTTTTCTGTGAAAACGAGATTTACTCGAGTCAAATTTGACTCGAGAATTTGACAAATTTGACTCGAATGTACAATTATCCTTCGACCTGTCGTAACGTATAAGACTGCGCGGATATGAGCCATAAACGTGTGCAGAACCTTTTACCTTTTTTTTTATTAATCATCCAGACTTCATTAATTGCTTACACATTCGGGGAAGACAACTTTTTGAAAAGTAATATTTTTCACTTTTCACACTAGTTAACATGTTTGCCATCATAATTATTGGAAATAACGACATAGACCCAGAGCTTTTCAGTAAAGCTTCATTCTCAAACCGAAATACTAGGTCTGGGAATAAGCTGGAGTGGCTATTTATCATTTATGGCAACTGATTCTCTTGAACGATTTATGCATATATAAAGGTGTTCCGTTGACATTTTGATTTGAGAAAAAAATATTACTAGAAAAATGATTCCCTTTTCCCCTTAAATAAATGGCACAATTATTAATCAACGTTACTACGTTGTACAGAAAGACGTCACTGGCCTATGAACTTGGCGTGCGATTGATATGGAATTACTTCCATGAAATAACGTATGTTTTCATACATCGGTTCTTATACACTTTTTAATTTTCCGAAACGGTGTCGTGTTTTGATGTGCGTGTGCATGCCGCACATGGCGCAGGGTGTTTATGTTGGCAAACAGAACGCTTGGCAAAATACAATATGCAATATCATGTAAGCGGAGAATGGTCATAGAAAATGCAACGATTCGTTCACAAGCATAAATCCTTTTCTCTCTTTTTTTTTAGTAAAATACCAAGTCGAGTGACCCACTTTACAACCGGGTGGTACCAAACAGAACAATTGTTTTCGCGTATGAAAATCATTTAATTTAGACAACATTTTGCTTCATTGCCGGCAAACATCAAGGTGCACCCCGAGCTAAGAAGTTGAAAAGCGTTGTTCTTAGTTAACTTCAAAATTGGAAGAAAACTTACATTGTATTGTTTCACCATCAATTAAATTTATACTTTTTCGAACTTCGAGATGTGAAATTATATGTTTGGAAATGAGTATGTTTGAGCGGTCTCAGCGCAAATTATTTGCATTAACCACACATGCATGTCTTTCATTTGTTCCCCTGGTGGACATTCACAGAAACATGGCTTTTTCACCTCCCCACACATCAGTAGCAGTCCAACCGAAGCGCCCAGCGGGTGATTCCCACGCTACAGGGGTTCCGTTGCCAACGCGCGAGCGGGTAGTCATACGTATTGTTTTGTGGTCGCTTTCAGCCACGTGTCAGTGTATCGCGCGTGCAAATATTTGGGTGCATCGCTGAGAACTGTTTTTAGGCCGCAAACATTTATTCATAATTAACCCATTGGAAACATTCTTGTTGCAATGTACTTTCCCGTCGTCCCTATGACGGTGAGTGTAAGTGAAACTTGCTCCTCCCATATGTATCCGACTGAGTTGTGAACATCAATAGTATTATACGTTTTTATTTGTCTTTGAAGCTCTAAAAACCCTTTAAAGGACAGAGGTGAAAGTGTCAGAGTTCCCTCAGGATTCAAAATTTTGCAGAACGTGTGATTGGTCCTGCCAACAGTTCAACACGAATCCAATTACTTCTTGCTATCAAAATAACTCACTGACCCTAAATATCGTGTGATATTTCTAACGTGTGTTATTTATGGTTCTAATATTGCCAACTTTTCTCAATCATGACTGGTCTTTCAAGCAGATGCCCTCTCATTGCCGAGCATCCACGTGCGACAACGAACCACATCCTAAAGTAATTTATGTAATACTCTAATAGGACATTCTGTCCTGATCAAACATTATTATTGCTAGAAATTAAAAAAAACTTGTACTTTCACTTTGATTCAGAAAACCAAACATGTGCACAAGGATAAACAAATGCTCGTTGCCGAGCTAAAATTCTAATTTCAATTAATATGCGTTTTATTTTGGAATTTAATATTAAACTAGTTCATATGTAAACGTGTGATACTGTTCTCTTATGATCACGAACAACATATAACTGTTACGAGGAACACTCACTATTTAACTATCAATAATTATCGGGTTAAGCTTGAACATCAGCATCTTAATGTTTGTATTTATATACTATATATGTATATAAGGTAAGTTGCATTTATTTTTTCAATATACACCCTAAGCCCCACGAAGAGTAAGTACTCACTGTGTATGGTCTTTTAGTTATAATTTGTTATGAAAGAAGCCCCCAAAATTGCCGATTCTCAAAAAGTTCGTTTGATCCTAAAGGGTTTGGCCCAAACGTCTAGGCACTTATTTTTGTATACAATTTGCACACTTCAACACTAATAAAATCTGAAACGCTGACTAAACATTTATTCAAAATGTTCAGTATTTTAAGAACAGTTTCAAAAATATAATATTTAATAAGGAAAAATCACCCAATCCATCTGTTATGTATTTGTAACCAGAATAATGTAATATGTTCAAAGAATATTTAAAACAATCTAGAGCAGAAATATATCATCTGTTATATGCTGGAGACTAAAATAAAAACCTTGAAAGTGAGAATAAACTAAAAAACGTGGAGTGAATGATTTTAAAGATATCATCAGCGATACGTGCGATTCAAACCATGATTGGAACATATTGTAGCATATGTATGTGGCACATATTGTAGCAATGAGTATGAACCGTACACTTAATAATATGGTTTGAGCAAATATGGCTACAGTTTTGACACACCTCTTTAGCTCAGGAATGTGTAATGTGTTTTTTGGGTTAGAAAAGTTGAAACCTCTTGAGTTATTTTCTATATTGACGTCGCACTAAGGCGATGTGTCTTACCATGCAGAAGCTACGCGAGTTGAGTAGGAAGCATCACTGCAGAGTAGTGAATCACTACAAATAAAGTTTAAGAATTGTCCGTACACTAATATTCATGTGTATCACATTCAAGGCATCACAAGCGTCATCTGATACCGATGATAAGAAAATAGATCACGTATCAAGTTTGCGAGTGGAGGCCATGTTGCTTTCCGATGATGCTCCGCGCTACGGCCACTCAGCGCTACGGCGAGCGAAAAATCATTCTCTGAGAGGTGCGGTTTAATTGACTGGGAATGGCGTTATTTTTTTCCTTTGGAATGGCTCCGAAGCGTATGTTTTACACGGCGTCCCTCTCGACGGAGCTATAAACATCTGGCGCAGTAACGTATCGCCCACCATTCATGTGTGCTCGATTCAAACTCCGTTCTTGATTTATCGGTCGGTCTCTCGAGGAGGGGGCGGAAATGAAAATCTGTGCAAATGGGTCACCCGTGCGTTGGGCTACCTATGTAAATGGCTCATAGAGTCAAATGGGCAACATTGCATAGAAGATATATAATTATTAATTTAATTTCATATGAGTTTAGATCTAATAGTAGAGCAGAGAGCAAATTAAATTGTAACAGAGTATACTTCGAGCATGATATTGTAATGTAACAGCTTATTCAGAATGAAACCCGTCAGGAAATAACAGACACATTAATACTAAATAAATTCAAAAATTAACCATAAGACTAATAATATTTTTGTTTCTTCCGTTCATATATATCTTCAATATTTAAGTCGGATTAATTGTTTTGTGCAAATAGATTATAAAAGTTGCAAATACGATTGTAATAAAGTAATAAGTACATTTTCAATCACTTACCGCAATACATCAAATGAGATAACATTCAAAATTTAAATATAAATATGTGCTTCAATAAGAATGAAAAGAAAAATATCTTCTTTTTGAGAATATTTTTTTAAAACAATGCCTTCATTGTGTCCAAAATTATTTAAATACTACTCACCTTCGAAAAATTGTATTGACCTTTTTCAAAAATGTCTTTTAAAGCAGATTCCTTTATGGAAAAAACCCTTTTTCTTCCATATTGTAGTTGTAGAAAGACACCGAAAAGAAATTGAATTTTTGCAATTTCAATGAGACGCATCCTTTTTTAAACTTTGGAGCCATTTTTGATAAATTGAAAA
Organism: Gryllus bimaculatus; assembly: GCA_017312745.1. Classification (NCBI taxonomy): domain Eukaryota; kingdom Metazoa; phylum Arthropoda; class Insecta; order Orthoptera; family Gryllidae; genus Gryllus; species Gryllus bimaculatus. Next base: position 1,672,427 of record BOPP01000231.1, on the reverse strand, counting down.
ATGTTGTTAAGGCTTTATGTAAAGTACCCCCCAAATTCAAAATGTTTTAAGTTCTCAGGGCTTCGAGTTCGATCTGGACGATGAGGGAGAAAGTTGTCCTAAATCTTTTAGACACTAGCGTTGACAATAGTCACGACGGTCGGACGGACGAGTAGACGGACAGACGTTTGTAAACAAGATTTTGGGTCCACAAAACCTAGATTATTGATATGCATGTTAGGAGAAGTGATTTACTACATATAGGGACAAGGTTTATCCACATTTTCGATTTCAGGGCTCCGGAATATGCGTTTTTGGGTCGAAAAATTGCTGTTTTTGCAGCATCATTACAATACATTCTCTAGATTGTCTGTGGTGAATACGATAAAGTAAAGAACGTCAACTGACAAATGTAACTTCTTGTTCAACATTTTTATCCACTGAGTGACGTGAGTAATATTAACCAAAGAAGATAATCTGAGATTGTAATTGATGTATAGTAAATTTATTTTCTTCAAATATTGCGAAAACAATTTAAAAACAATTTTAAAAAAATGAAAAGTTTATTTGAATAATTGTCGGATGATTGAAACTTCATTTTAACTAATCATCAATAAGTAATTTCTGGCCTTTTACAAAAAAGGGATGCCCTATTTTAAGTAAAAAGAGCTTGAAAAGTTTCTCCTCTCATTCACAACGACCTACTTGTGTGAAAAACCTTCTCAACTGCAACAGCTATTAAAGCAAGTACCGTATTTTCTTCAATCTTTTAGATCCCCCTTGAGAAGGGTGTGCAATGGTGGTTATTGGGAAAAAGTACGGGAGTTAAAGGCAGTCAACAAAATCCACTAACATTTACTCAAATAAAAAAACCGATTTATATGGAAAACGTATGTGATAGTACAAAATTATTTTCTAAAAACAAATAAATGAGAAGGATTAAAAAGAAGGATTAAAATATAGTTAAAGTGTATCCAAGAAGAAAGGACAAGTTCAGGGGTATAAAATCCAGCTCCCTGCTCCCGTTGGGAGAACTGTACATAATAAAACAATTTAAAATGTAAAAATTCTTAAATTTGTATTGAAGAAATTTAATTGTGTCCTACTATTCATTATAATTAATCATTAACATGGGAGTAAAGTAGTATTACTTTACATTATAGACTTCTTGAATATTATATTAATAAACTTGAAAATCCGGGAGAAAAAAATTTCAAGTTGTAATGCGTATTCGTTCAAAATTCGGTTCGTGCGTAAATGGTGCGAGTTTTACCACCCCAAAGGCACATGTCAGAAAGAACAGCTTAATTACCTCCCCACTTTTATCAATTCATTTCCTATACTTACCTCTTCCTTTGGAAAGATCAATAATATGCGATCATCATCTCTTACAAATGCTCGTCCTAAACTGCAAGATAGTTTTTTGGAGACAGCACCTACGTCGAAACATCACATCTTGGCTCTCAATTTCACACATTGGATAAAGTTTCTTAGATTAATAGGGGTGTTTCGTGAACTCAGTGTTAGAAACCTATTCTTTATTCAGATTGTATCGGTTGTACTGCGTTTCGAAACAGGTTTTCACTTCAATACACACATTACAGCATCGGTGATTTTTCTTTAGCCCTCGTCAAGAAAGCGTTTCTTCCTGCTCTAAAAGAACGTCGTGTTTCCACTTAAAGAGTCGCTTACAATTGAACGCGTCGCAATCTCTCTTTTGTGAAAACTTTGCTCCGCCCGCCATCGTAAAAGCCAGCGATCCTTCTTCGCACCGTCGATTCACCTCGCCACAACTTCAAATTCGTGGCACAGCATTCCACAGTATTACCATTTGGAAAATGCCGTCGAAACAGCGCGGTTAATTCATTTCTGTTTTTGTTCTTTCCACTCGTTCTTCTTTTTCGTCTCGTTTGTCTGATCCCGATTTGTCGCCTAGTTCGTCTCGTCTCGTTCATCTCGTCTTCTTTCGTCTCATTCATCTAGTCTCGATTGTCTCGATCGCCTGGTTCGTCTCGTCTCATTGGTTTTGCCTCGTTCGTCCCATCTCGGTCGTCCCGTCTCTGTCGTCACGTCTCGTTCGTCCCGTCTAGTTCGTCTCGTTTCGTTCGTCTCGTCTCGGTCTTCTCGTCTCGTTCGTCTCATCTCGTTCGTCTCGTCTCGTCGTCTCGGTCATCTCGTCTCGTTCCTCTCGTTTCGTTCCTCTCGTCTCGTTCCTCTCGTCTCGTTCCTCTCGTCTCGTTCCTCTCGTCTCGTTCCTCTCGTCTCATTTCTCACGTCAGTGTTTTGTCTTTAAATAGTTACAGCGCCATTTGTGAATACCACGTGTGGAATACGCGTTTTCATTCATGAGTTTCCAGTTTTTTGGCGTGAGTTCTCAGTGCTTTGACATGGGTTCCCAGAACACCGTGCCTCACTCTTGAACTCCTATAATTTCTACTCTTTTCGCGGTACATTAATAAGAGAATGGTAGAGTGAATGTGATTCCCCCTTGTTGCAACCTATCTATCGCTGAAACCGATCCATCAGAGCGCTGACGGGTTGACGAGTTACAGGATGAATGTTCTAGACTGCAATGGGCACACGAACAAATGACTCATGGCGATTGGGAAGACAAGTCTATGTAATCTTAAGTGATTCTTTCAGAATCTTCGTCTCGGCTGACAAGGTGTATCTGAACAAAAATGACGTTTTCCTTACATATATGCAATACATTAATTTGTGTAAGATTTCGATTAGTAAATTAAATTCGTTGAAACTATACATATATATATATATATATATATATATATATATATATATATATATATATATATATATTTTTACTTCAGCTTTCGATTCTACATTTATTATTTCTATTTTTCAGGTACGTGAGGAGATCTGGCAAAGGGTGTACATCTGTTAATCGTAAGTATGCGTATCTCAGATAAATATCAGCATTCTGCTGTTTGGAACACACAATAAAATACGCCTGAGAGGCGTGTGAGCTCTTTCAAAAGTTGAAAGTTGTTTCTACATTGCTGACAAAGGGCAGATATCACTTAATAGTTTGCGAGACTTAAATGTCCTGTATACAATTTAGGTAAAATGTACTATAAAAAGAAACACCGCAATATGGATGTCTCCGTCTCGATCGCTTTACTAGCAATTATTCATTTAACAAAAGTATACCTTGTTATATTACGTCGTACATTATATTGAGAAAATATTTGTCTTGATATTACATGTTAATATATTGATAGTGCACAAAAAACTTGCATCTCAAAGGTTCTCATTTTGCAAGAGTGGGTTTACCTTGAGCGGCACATGAAGTTTGACGACCAAACGCCAAAACCATTTTTATACTGCGCATCTTGTAATCTATCTTGATGAAATTTGTACTATTTACATTAAAAATATACTATTTTCTATGCATATTTCTTTCCTTTACTAAAAAATAGGATTTTGAAGTTTCGTCACTTGTATATAGTCGATATATTTTTACTTTTAATATAATACCGTTCTTGGAAGTGACTCGATGTATAATACATATACACTATTCTCACAAATTAAATTAAAATGCTTTTACGGGAAACGTTTGAGTAAGAGTACCTAGCAAAACGACGCAGATCTTGCTGCTCAAAATGTTATTTCACAAAGTAATGAGTCTCCGAAAGTCAGTAACAGACAGCTTTTGTGGAGCTTGGCTAACTGGGACATGTCGTGCCTTGTAGTACATCTTCGTCCGGTCTTTTACGAATAAATTCACGGAAAGTATCTCAATTGGTTTACACGAGATGTCCGATTTACGCACTGGATCTCTATTCCCGTTGTATCGAGTGCTTCCTAAACGAAACTATCGTTTTGTGTTCACATTGCTCTCTCTGAAATACACATAGATATACTGAGAAATACTAATACTACTTGAATAACTGGAATTAATATCAGCATATTTAAATATAAAATAAGCAGCTTCGTCCAACTTGACCACTTCCCGAACGCAGTCCGGGATTATAAATACAAATGTTGGTAATATCTATACGTTTTATTCAAATATTTGGAATACCAACTAACAATACTAATAATTACGCGATCATGGATTCTAGCATCATCAGTTTTCCTAATTAATTAGGACGTTTGAGGGAGTGCAAACGGTTATTGAGAGCCTGAAATTACTGGCTATGAAAACATGTGTCTATGAAAGTTTCTTCAGGAATTGGTTCCATATAAATATTCTGAAGAGAAAGAATTATATTAAATGGACAATTCAAATATAAAGCGGAACACACACTTAATTGAATTGAGCATAAAACAAAGTACATTATGTAACGAATTTATAAAAATTTCATTTTTAGTTAGCTTTCATTTAAGTCTTTGCAGTTGCTATTAAATTCTTACCCAACTTGAAATGTGTCTTTTCTACTGATGCAGAAAGATAAGTGTTTTTACACTTAAACTTCTGAATATCACTAATTAAAACTGTTCATTTCATTATATTAATACGATTAATTTTTAATTCAGGTAATCTCATAGTTGGATTTATTTGAAAGAGAAAAACCAATTTTTTTGGACACATTTTCAACTTAAATAACCACATACACTTAAACTAACATAGACCTTACACATATACTTTTAAACTAACGCACTACCACACATGTCAGAAGATATCTGGAAGAAGAATCCTCTCGGAAACCTACGCGTAGGTCGGCGCCGAATCTCACCATGCAATGGGTGAAGAACACCGCCACCTTATACGATAAAGCATTCACTACTGTAACGGTATATGTGCCGGTAACAGTTAACGTGCCACGAAACATGAGTCAATCGATAGTGACGGGAAAACATCCCTCCTCACTTTTAACAAACGTAAGCACCTCTTAGCGCAAAAGGACTGACTTCTCTTGCTGAATGAGACACTGAATCATGGCCACACCGAACGCGATTAGTCAGCACGTGAGAGGAAGTGGGCAAGCAGAGGAATCCGACAACAAAATCCGCCACCACGTTTGTTCGGGCGTCTGGGGGATGGAGTTTGAGCGATAGGTCACGATGATGGGAATTCACAGTGTATCTCGAGCATTATGACGCCATGCCCCTCCACGGTATCAATACCTTAACTTCCCCACTCCTCCCGACACGATCTGCAGGGAGTGCGATCCCAGCGCCATGGTGACAGACGTCCGCCTCTTGGTCCAGGGTTCCTTTCAAAATCGTCTCTTTTGCGGTCGGCCTTCCAACATCGCGTCGTTTCAAAAGGCGTCCCGGCGTTCCCTCCCTTACCCGACTCTTTCCCTCCCTTTCCACCCACCGTCAAGGTGGCTCAGGGTTTAACTGATGTCACTGCAGTGCCTCTCACCGGCAGGTCCCAGGGTTTGAGTTCCGACAATTGCAGGATTTGCGACACTAGTTTGTTATCTCGCTACTCGGCACTAGCTTGTTAGCTTAGTGAGTTTACCGCTGACTCGAGGAGAATTCTGGCGGCCGGCTGTTCCGATCGGTGGATATCCGTACTTTCTACGATCAACACCAGGCGAATACCGGAGTAGTACTCTAACAAACGGGCCAAGGATAGCGCGCGATGTTTCTCTTCCTTGTTTTTTCTTCCCCCCTTACGTGCACACACTCACATACACTATACTACCGCTCATGCCGAGAGAGCAGATTGAGCTTTTATAATATATAAGAGAACTAAGCAGTTTTATCTTCTTTCATTAGGAATCAAAAATTATACTTTACCAAAGCGAGATCATAAGAATAATTACAATACAACTGTTATATTAACCATAGCCACCTTTTAAATACTGTCAGCATCCGTCTGCCACATTTTGCAGGATGTCAAATTTAAATAAAATTTGTAGTAGCCGATATTGGCATTGTGTAATTATGTAAATGGTATTAACAACGAATTATTTGTGTCGTTACATTATTACAATACTCGATACTTATTACAAATCTCCAATATCGTAAGGTAATATTCCTTACGATTATTCTTTTGAAAAAAGTGCACGAAAATTGTGGTGTACGATACTTATTTCGTAAATAACTATTATTTCACCCCTGCAAAATTGTATGCATACTATTTACTATTACTCGTACTAGCCAGTTCACAACTTTCAGTAGGGAGAAGGGATCTTTACACTGTAAGGAATTCTAAATAAGGTAGATAGCTTGTTAGTTGCTATTTTTGTATGAATGGTGATAGAACCGACTCAAATTGTTTACTCTTCCGACAACACTGTAAGCAGAACATGTAGAAGAAACGCTGTAGGTAATTAACACAATGAAAGATAAGGCTGTTGCGGTATTTCAAACGCTGAGGCACTTGAAGCAACGCGCTTGGCAATTACTAACTTTGTCATTCGAGGATTTTGTGATTCTGATACAACTTAAGAACCGACCTATGATCTTAGTTTCAAACATTTCGAAAAAAAAATATTCTTAGTTTTCGAAAAAAAATAAGTCTTAGATCAAGGCGTTTCTAATTAAGCTGCCAGGATTATTAATGCATTTTTATTAAAAATTGCAAAGTGATTTGAAGTGAATGACGCGCTTTTCAGAGAATGGTAGTTCAGCCTGAAGAAGCAGCCAACGCTCTCTAAAACAATGTAAACTTTAATAAAACTAAAATAAAACATACACCGATCGAAAGCTTCTTCAGGCAAGGCAATTTTCGCCTAGTTGCCACTGAAAGCGCTACGCAAAATTACTAGAGAGCAAATAACACATTCTGGTGCTGTCGTAAATGTAGCTTCACTATACGCACGTTTTGTTGAACTCTCTCTCCTTTTGTTTGTAATGGAGAGAAAGAGAGATTCTTAGATTGTATCCCGAATACGGCGGTGTCACACTAGTGGGGGATAGTTTATTACCGAAAATTCTCGCATGCCAACAATACGTAGGTTGGGGCCGCATCTCGTCAGGCAGCGAGAGAAAATCAGTCACATCCCACGATTAAAATACAATATATATATATATATATATATATATATATATATATATATATGCGACTAATGACCTTAGCACTTGACGTCTCTGAAATCATCACTCAGTCAATCCTCTACCTCCCTCGCCGTCCCCAACCCTACTTACTCCATCCCCACCATTACTTCTCCTTCCCAATCTCCCTGGCCCCACCGTCCTCCCTTCATATTCCTCTCCTTCCCATCGTTCTTTCTCCACATTCGCCCTCGTCGTCCTTCCTCCTCCTTCGCTCCCTTCGCCAGTTTGCTGTCTATGCCGATGTCACCCCCCACCTTTTCGCTAAATTTAAGGGAAGAACTCTGCAATTGCTATTCATTCCACTTGGTTTTAACGTTATATGTTTCCTTAAAAATAGTTTTACATGTAAGCGATGTATAACATTTATATGTCACCTAAATTAGAGTGCGGCTGCTGTTGATTACACATGGTTTAATAATATTGTAATAAGGATAAAAAATAAAGTGATACGTGTGGAACGTAACGGCTAACGTACGTGCATTCAATGTTGATGCAGGTATTTCAGCGGACCACACGATGCGATTTTTACAGGAAAACGCCAATGGTAGTAAAATTTTATGATAGTATTGAGTTTGAGGTTTACAACCGTTTTGTCCGCAGTATTGAAAATCATCGCTCCTGGTTCATTGACGAGAGATAACCTCCACTAGAAATGACACTAGAAATTTGATTTTATGACCCATCCCGTTCGGTGAAAATACGTTCTGGGGCGCGCAAACTTTCATGGCGATGTTGGGAAAGTCCCTTGAAAATGATTTATAATTTTATCTTTTTCTTTGGATACGGTTACCTATTCTCTCCGGCCTGTCTTTCCACGTTTGCTTTGATTGGCATCTTGGGATATACCTCGTCCTTGGCTGTTGATCGTCGTACTGCATCCTGCTGTATCGCAAATTCAATTTGTCTTATAGCAGATTGCTGCTGAATCATAGGTATCACGAGTGACCAGCTACCAGAGGGTTGGGAGGCAAGATTTTTAGAGAAGAATTTGGAAAGATCCGCAATTATTTCTCAAATGCTGAACGCATTAGTTTTTAAGAATTTATAATAGGCAAAATGCAGAATGGCAAAATTAATTTACATATTTAAACATTTCGTAGATGTTATTGAAACACCACAAAACATTTAAATTACGAGGACTAAAAGTGACATGAACTTTTTCGACTGTGAGAATTGGTTGTCGAGAATTTGAAACATGGCCGGTGATAAGCTTGATTTGATTTATTTAGCCAAAAAACGGAAAAAAATTACCCCACCCTTTTAATATACATAGTTGAGGAATGACGAAAAGTACTGAAAAAGGTGGTTAGAAAGATTTGAAAACTATACATTTTGACGCTTTGTTTTTGCTCAAAACATTCTTAACGATTCGTATTCTTCTAAAACGAGGCATGGCAAGGACTCCCGGAGGATGTTAGTGGGGCCTGCGTTCTGAATAACTACCGCGAAATTTAAAAGTGACGTTTGTACAAGTGAAGACGTAGAAGTCGCTAAGACGAGTCTTGCTATGCTCTTTTTTGTCCTGGTGACGCCGCGTGTGCCGGTTGTGAAGCCCACGTTTTAAGCATCTTGTCGTGGCCTTCTTCAAGGCTTGTTCCAAGAGCCAAAAGCACTTAAAGTCTTTGATCAAGGCCCTGGAGTGGCAGTGTGGATACCCGCCTCATGGAAAATCTCTTGGAGAAATCAGGTGACACTTATTGCCCCTTATTTACAGAGTGTTTTTTTTATGTATGGCCGCATCAACATCTAGGTCATTAGCAACTACTATTGCTTGTAACGGTATGGTAATTGTGAGGATGAGACTATATAATGATGATAGCCATTGGTTGAGAGGTTACGTGTGGTTAGCACGTAGATATCCCCACGCCGTATTCTGGATTTCTCGACCTGAACAGTGAAGTTTCTCATTGTCACACAGCAGCATATGTTGGGATATTGCAAGGAAAATGCACACTATAGCATTGTCTCGACCGGGAAATGAACCCGGGACCTTGTAGTGGCAAGCGAGCACGCTGACCAACAGCTAGCCACGAGCCCAAAAAGAAATATCAGAGAAATATTATGAGAGAAGGTACATCCGTACTTAATATTTTGAAGAAAACATACAAAATATGAAACATGCGTTGACATTTCAAATTTAATATGTGACTTGCTTTCTAGTATCCCGATATCGCACCTCCAATAGAAAAGTGACACAAGTGCGAATTTCTGATTTCTCAGAAATAGCAATTTTAAGTTTCGTAGTTCTGTAATGCTCGTTATAGATTGTACCAAATATTCACCTTCTAGCGGACAGTAATTGAACTAATTTAAAATCAACTTTCGAATAGCAGCAGTACCTCTTGGTAACCTCTTATCAGCTTTTAGCTGAAAAATTGATGATGTAGCACTTGTGCCACTTTTGTATTGGAGGTGCGATATGTGATTATACCTTCTCAGATTTATGGATTCGAAGATGGCGCACGAAGATCGAGATTTATGGATTCGAAGATGGCGCGTGAGACTGCACGTGACGTCGTGATTGCACGTGACGTCGTGACTGCACGTGACGTCGTGACTGCACGTGACGTCGTGACTGCACGTGACGTCGTGACTGCAAGTGACGTCGTGACTACACGTGACGAAGACGCGTCGCCGCCTGTATAAAAGGAGCTCTGGGCGCCGGCGGAATGACATTGGTTTTGGGAGTGCGCATCAAAGAATGGTGACTATGACCATTTAAGGAACAACAGCTGCCGGATTAGACAGACTTGTTTTGTGAGCTCTGGAGTGATGTAGCTGTATATAGTAATTCTGTTGACGTCGACTCTGCCCGCTACGAAATAATCTTCTTGGTCAATGGTGAACTCGGCTACGAACTGTCATATCTTCTGACGACTGCGACCTTATCGGCGCTTGGTATATTGTAAAAGAAATTGTTATCGGTACGAGTTGGAACTTTCGAATTGTATAAGAGCGCATTGTACATCGTTTATTGGTTATTGCTTGTGATGTTTTTTGGACGTAACAATATTATATTTAAATCTAACACATGCATTTTGAGCTCTTTGAAGAGCATCAGAGATTGATTTCTTTACATTGCCGTACCCAATATTATAATCAAGAGGGGGGAGCAATAGGGTTTTTACTAGTTCTCTGATTTTGGATGGAATACATTTGTGACATTCGACTGAGTACATTGAGGCATACACTTGGTGGCAAGTGTCCTGAACATGGGATTCTCAGTTATGGAATTTATCGATGATCAGACCGAGATTTTTAAATTCAGATCAGAAAGGAAGAATAGCGTAGGTAAGTATGATATAAAGAATATAGGATAATATGAAACTTACTGGAGCCAATTATTATTGATTGAAATTTTAAGGAGTTTAACTTAAGTCATCATCACTGACAAAGTAAAGAAGCCAAATCGTTTACTAAGTGTCATACTCGCGCTTAGAGCTTAGAATTGTCGAGCTCGACCGTAATCCTGGGTTTCGTGCGTTGTAGGAGGTTTCTGATAAATGTGTTGAACATTCAGTATAAGTGAAAGAGGAGGAGGAGGACGACGACGATGACGATGAGTACAAGGAAGAGGAAGCAAAAGGAAGAAGAAAAAGAATAGAACCCGCGCACCTGTGCGAAAAATATTGTTTTCCGTCCACCACATCGGAAACTCCTTGCAAGAAGTGCAGACTTCGTAGTATCATGAATTGTTTCTGGGTGTGAGATTTGTGAGAATCATCTTACAATTATTGAAGAGTTCAGAGAAAAGTCAGAACAAGTTATCAGGAGAGTCGTGTTACAAAGTTTATCGACGAAACAGAACTGAAAGTTTTCAGGAAACCTTGTATTGCCAGTGTATGGAAGTCGTCCATATATAACTCCATCTTCAGAACAGAGGGAACACGAGCAATTGAAGCAATAAACGAAACTAGAGCCCTTTTCAGAATTGCGTAAATTCTATGGATGGACCTAGAACACACAACCAATATTTGTGTATGATGATCATCTGATACGAAACTTGAAACATTAGGAATATAGATTGGAAATGCTTCAACGAATTTGGAAATCTTTATTTATATAAGATAAATTTTATCAAGTGCACAAAACATATAGAACAGGAAACGATTCAAAAATACACATCTACTCTCATATGTATAAGTAATACGTATTTAAAAACGTAATACATTCAATTTCGTGCAGCATTTCGTACCATTTGTTATTAAATGGTATAATAATTTTCAACTGACGACTGTTTTATTCTTACATGTATCTATTAACAAAGATACCATTTGTTTATAAAATATGTTAATAAGAACATTTTTAATGGGTTACTACTGCAATCTACGCGAGCACTGGCGTCACAATATCAAGAGAGACCACAAAAATCTGTAAGCGATACAGTACATAAGTAAATAGTAAGTTTTCTTTTTAGTTAAGTGCTCGGCACATATTTGTTTATAAAAAGACCTTCCTGAATCAAATTTATCTGGTCTTACGATCAATGCTTCATCGGCTCTTATATATTGAAATTTGAAACAATTTCAAATGAACATCAATGTCATACCCTACAGAAGTAAATTAAAGTTGTTCCCGTGATGAACGATATAATGGCTCACGTTTACGGAATTCCGTTATTGCGCCGTCAGTCTCCCTACTGCGCCGATTCAGCAACGGCTGAGCGTCGCGAAATACTACGATACCTTGACTTGAGGAAGTAGGACACGAAGTCGATGTCTGGCCCGGGGCGGCGCCATTGGAGTCAGCGGAGGCGGCGGCGGTGGCGGCGGAGGCGGCGGAGGCGGAGGCGGAGCCGCGCCCCGCCGCCAGCCGCCTTTCGTCGCCCACCGCCCCCCTCTCTTTCCAGTTGCCGCCGGCCGCCCGCCTCGCCGCGCCGTGCTCCGCCACCGCGCTTCCCGTACCGCCAGCGCTGTCCACCACCGCCCACCGCCCAGGCCTCCGGCCTTCCGCCGACCGCCTATTCGCGCCGCTGCCTCCGCCGCTATCCGCCTCCGACGCGGCTTGCCGTCACCGGTCCTCCGCGCCTCTGCCACCACCGACTCCGCCGCCGCCTCCGCCCCTCCCCCCCCCCCCTCCGCCTTCGCCTCGCCTCCGCCGCCACGCCTTCCTCGCGGGTATCCAAGGCGCCGCCCGGGGCAGGAGATCGGACTTCGTGTTCTACTTCCTTTTTTGTATCGTCATTCTCAAGCCTTTTGCTGAAGCCGGTGGCGCCGGGCGTAGGGCGGAACTGACGCCGCCGAAGTAAGAATCCGTAGAACGGGAGCCAATTATGCATTGTCGTTTTTTCATCTGGAGAAACACCGTGTTAACTTTTAATGTCTGGTAGGGGCGGGGCCGGGGGGGTGGTTTATGACATTATGTTCATTTGAAATTGTTTCAAAATTGTCAATATACCTAAAGACCGATGAAGCAGTGAGTCGTAAGACCAGATAAGAACTTGATTCAGCAGTTTTTGTATAAACAAATACCTGTGCGAGCACTTAGACTAAAAGAAACTTACTAATTTACTTATGTACTGTATCGCTTACAAGTTTTTGTGGTCTCTCTTGATATTGACGCCAGTGCGTCGTAGATTGCAGTTAGACTACCCATTAGAAAATGTTCTCATTAACATATTTTTATAACAAATAGGTATCTTTGTTAATAGATAATTTAAGAATAAAACCAGTCCGTCCATGTATGAAAATTATATATACCCCATTAAATAAAAAATGTAACGAAAATGAGCTGCCCACCGACAATTCCGAAATGTATTACCGTTTTTACAATAACGTATTCACCTTATACATATGAGAGTAGATGTGTAATTTTTGAATCGTCGTCCCTGTTTCCTAAATGATCTTATGTGCCCCCTTGATAAAATTTATACTCAGCAAGCGAGGGCAAACAACAGCAAACAAAAAACGGAACACCAAGAGGCCCGGAACACAAAAAAAACTCTAACCAGCGCTACTACCAACCATATATATCCGCTCTACAGAATACATTTCTCAACGTCCACCTCAGACACATCTCAAAAGACGCTCGCAATCCCCCCAGCGCACCACGCCAACCAGTATCTGACTCGCTCTAGTCTACCAATAATACTATACTTGCACTAATTACCACGGATCACTACTTGCTGATTACGCACAACGAACCTCCCCTACTCGAGGTCGCGCTATAGTCGACATCATCTCCCGCACCGTCCTACATTGCCCGCCGAAACCCCCACAAAAACCCCCATGCCGAAAAAAACCGTCCCCATTACAACTCCTCACATCTAGCGTGTATATCTAAACTCAGCCCTATATCTCGATGAAGACTGGCATAGCTATATAATAAAGATTCCAAATTCGTTGAAGCATTCCATTCTATATTTCCTAATGTTTCAGTTTATCGTATTCAGATGATCACATACACAAAATATTTTGTGTGTCTAGGTCCATCCATAGAATTTACGCAATTTGAAAAGGGCTCTAGTTTCGTTTATTGCTTTCAATTGCTCGTTTCCCCTCTTGTGAGATGGAGTTAGTATATGGACGACTTCCATCACATGGCAATACAAGAGTCTTTCCTGAAAACCTTTTCAGTTCTGCTTCGTCGATAAACTTTTAACAACTCTCCCCTGAATTTAAAACTGTTCTACTTTTCTCTAGAACTACTTCAACTAATTGTAAGATGAACCTTCTTCACACAATACTCACACCAGAAACAATCATGATACTACGACATTCTGCCACTTACTTGCAAGGAGTTTCCGATCTGAGTGGAACGAGGAAAACAAATTTTTCGCACGGTTGCGCGGGTTCTATTCTTTTTTTCTTCCTTTTGCTTCCTCTTCCTTGTACTCATCGTCATCGTCGTCGTCTCCTCTCTCTCTTCACTTATATGAATGATTTCCAACCATTTAATCAGAAACTCCTACAAGCACGAAACCCAGGATTAGGTCGAGCTCCGACAATTCTAAGCTCTAACGCGAGTAATGACACTTAAGTAAAACGATCTTGGCTTCTTACTGTCCCACGTGATTGATGACTTAAGTCTAAACTCCCTCATAAAATATTCAATCAATAATAATTGGCTTCCAGTACAGTTTCTATATTAATCCCTATATTCTTCTATCATCCATAACTTACCTACGCTATTCATTCCCTTTCTTATCTTGAATTTAAAACAAATCTCCGGTCTGATCATCGATAAATTCCACTAACTGAGAATCCCAATGATTTCATGACACTTGGCCACCAAAGTGTATGCCATCAATTACTCAAGTCAATGTCACAAAAATCGTATTCCAATCAAAATCAGAGCAACTCAGGCAAAAAACCCATATTGCCCCCCTCTTCAGATCATATGAATAGTGAGTAACGGCAGGTTAAAGCAAATCAATCTCTGATGCTCTTTCAAAGAGCTCAAATGCATGTGTTAGATTTAAATATAATATTGTGTACGTCCAAAAAACATCACAAGCAATAACAATAAACGATGTACAATGCGCTCTATATACAATTCGAAGTCAAAATAGTACCGATAACAATTTCTTCTTTACAATATACCAACCGCCGATAGGTCGCAGTTCGTCAGAAGGATATGACAGTCGTAGCCGAAGTTCGTATCCATTGTCCCAAGAAGATTATTTCGTAGCGGCGAGTCCGGGACGTCACAAGAATACATATACTACAAGCTACATCACCCATAGCTCACCAAAAAACAAGTCTGTCTAACTCCGGCATCTGTTGTTCCTTACAATGTCATATCACCATTCTTTGATGGCCATCCCAAAACAATGTTCATTCGCCGGCGCCCAAGCCCTTTCTATACAGGCGCCGACGCGTTCTTCTCAGTGTAAGTCACGACGTCACTTGCCCAGCTCACAACGTCACGTCAGTCACGACTCACGTGCAGTCACGACGTCACCGTGCAGTCACACGTTATCATCACGATCGTCACGGGCAGGTCTCAGCCCATCTCGAATCGTAATCTCATTTCTGCGCCATCTTCGAATCCATAAATCTGAGAATATAATCTACATATTCGCACCTCCAATACAAATGGCACAAGTGCTACTCATCAATTTTTTTAGCAGCTAAAATTCTGATAAGAGGTTACCAAGGGTACTGTGCTATTCGAAAGTTGTTTTAAATTAGTTCAATTACTGTTTCCGCTAGAAGGTGAAATATTTGGTACCAACTCTATAACGAGCATTAAGAGGACTACGAAACTTAAGAATTGCTATTTGCTGAGAATCAGAAAATTCGCACTGTGTCACTGTTATCGTAGTGTGGAGAGTGCGATATCGGATACTAGAACAATCACATAATATAAAATTTGAAAATGTCAACCGCCACCTGTTTCATATTTATGTATGTTTTACTCAAAAAATATAAGTACGACTGTACTGCTCTCAATATTCCTTGATATTTCTTTTTGGCTCAGTGGCTAGCTGTTTGTCAAGCGTGCTCGCTTGCCCTACAAGGTCCCGGCGTTCATTTCCCGGTCGAGGACAATGCTATTAGTGTGCATTTCCTTGCAATACCCAACATATGCTGCTGTGTGACAATGAGAACTCACTGGTTCAGGTTCGAGACAATCCAGGAATCACGGCGTCTGGGATATCTACGTGCTAACACACGTAACCATCTCAACCAATGTATCATATCTAACATATAGTCTCATCCTCACAATTACCATTACGTTACACAGCAATAGTAGTTGCTAATGACATAAGATGTTGATCAGCACATACTAAAAAAACACTCTTGTAAATAAGGGCAATAAGTGTCACCTGATTTCTCAAGAGCATTTTCAATGAGCGGGTATCCCACTAGACCTACTGCACTATGGTTTCCTGAATCAAAAGACCTTTAAGTGCTTTATGGCTCTTAGCGAACAAGCTTGAAAGAATGCACACGACCAAAGAAATGCTTAAAACGTGGGCTTCACAACTTTCGATTCGATCACGCGGCGTCACCAGGACAAAAAGAGCCATAGCAAGACTCGTCTTGCGACTTCTACGTCTTCCATTGTACAACGTCACTTTTAAAATTTCCGACTGTAGTATTGAACGAGCCCCCAACATCCTCCGGGAGTCCTATGCCAATCGCCTACGTTTTAGAAAGAATACGAATCTTAAGAATGTTATTGTAGCAAAAACCAAGCGTCAAACATAGATATTAGTCATTCAAAAACCAGTTCTAACCAACCTTTTTCCATACTTTTCGTCAATTCCTCAACTATGCATATACTTAAAAAGGTGGGGCAATTTTTTTCCGTTTTTTGCTACATAAACAACAATCAAGCTACTCAATTCACGCCATGAGTTTCAACATTATCTCACAACCAATTCCGCACAGTCCAAAAAAGTTCATGTCACTTCAAGTCTCGTAATTTAAATGTTTTTGTGGATGTATTCAATTAACATCTACGAATGTTTTAAATATGTAAATTAATTTTGCCATTCTGCATTTTCCTATTATAATTCTTTAAAAACTAATGCGTTCAGGCATTGAGATAATGCGGATCTTTCCCAAATTCTTCTCTAAAATCTTGCCTCCCCACCCTCTGGTAGCACTGGTCACTTCGGTGATACTATGATTCAGCACATCTGCCTATAAGACAAATTGAATTTGCGATACAGCAAGATCATACGACGACGTCAACAGCCAGACAGTATATCCCAAATGCCCAATCAAACGCAAACGTGCAAGGACAGCCGGAGAGTAATAAGAGTAACCGTATCCCAAGAAAAATAAAATTACTAAATCCATTTTCAGAGGACTTTCCCAACATCGCCATGAAAGTTTGCGCGCCCCAGAAAACGTATTTATCACCGAACGGGGATGGTCATAAAAATCAAATTCTACTTCATTTCTAGTGAGGTTATCTCTCCTTCAATAACACGAGCGATGCATTTTCAATACTAACGGACAAAACGGATTGTAAACCTCAAAACTCAATACTATCATAAAAATTTATACTACATTGGCGTTTTCCTGTAAAAATCCGCAATCGGGTGTCCGCTGAATACCTGCATGCAACATTGAATGTCGACGTACGTTAGCCGTTACGTTCCACACGTATCACTTTATTTTTTTATCACTTAATCTACAATATTATTAAACCATGTGTAATCAAACCGAGCCGCACTCTAATTTAGTGACATAAAATGTTATACATCGTTACATGTAAAACTATTTTTATGGAACATATAACGTATAAAAACCAGTGGAATGACATAGCAATTGCAGAGTTCTTCCCTTAGAATTTAGCAAAAAGATGGAGGGGTGACATCGCATAGACAGCAACCCCTGGCGAAGCGGAGCAACGAAGACGAGACAAGACGACGAGAGCGAACGTGGGGAAAAAGAACGATGGGAAAGCAGAGGAATATGAACGAGGAGAGAGGGCAGGGAGATTCGGAAGGAGAAGTAATTGTGGTGATGAGTAAGTAGGGTTGGGGACGGCGAGGGAGTAGAGATTGACTGATGATGATTTCCCCAGAGACGTTCAAGTGCTACAGTTCATTAGTCGAATATAAGTATATAATTATTATATATATATATTATATATATAGATATATATATATATTTGTATTTTAATCGTAGATGTGATGAATTTTCTCTTCGCTGCCTGACGAGATGCGGCGCCAACCTACGTATTGGCATGCAGAGAATTATTCGGTAATAAAACTACCCCCACATAGTGTGCCACGCCGTATTACGTACTAAACAATCTAAAGAATCTCATCCTTTCTTCCATTTACAAACAACAAGGAGAGAGACCTTACAAACAAAAATCGTGCGTATAGATGAAGCTACATTTACGGACAGCACCAAATGTGTTATTTGCTCTCTAGTAATTTTTGCCCGGTAGCGCTTTTCAGTGCCACTAGCGGAAAATTGCTTGCATGAAGAAGTTCGATCGGTGTATGTTTTATTTTAGTTTTATTAAGTTTTACATTGTTTTAGAGAGCGTTGGCTGTTCTTCAGCTGAACTTTACCATTCTCTAAAAAGCGCGTCATCACTTCAATCACTTTGCATTATAATAAAAAATGCATTAAATGCCTGGCAGCTTAATTAAGAACGCCCTTGATCTAGACTTATTCTTTTTTCAGAAACTAGAATATTTTTTTAATCGAAATGTTTGAAACTAAGAATCATAGGCTCGATATCCTTAAGTTGTATCAGAATCAACAAAATTCCTCGGATGACAAAGTAATAGATGCCAGCGCCGTTGGCTTACAAGTGCCATCAGCGTTTGAAATACCCGGCAACAGCCTTATCTTTCTTGTGTAATTACTATACAGCGTTTCTTCTCACAATCCTTCGTGCTTACAGTTCTGTGCGAAGAGTAAAATAATTTGAGTCCGTTCTACAACCATAACTCATACCAAAAATAGCAACTAACACAAGCTACATCTACTGATATTTAAATTCCTTACAGCTGTAAATCCCTTCTCCCTACTGAAAGTTGTGAACCTGGCTAGTACGAGTAATAGTAAATAGCTATGATACAATTTTGAAGGTGAAATAATAGTTATTTTTACGAAATAAGTATCGTTTACAAACCCACAATTTTGCGTGCACTTTTTTCAATAAGATAATCGTAAGAATATTACCTTACGATATGGAGATTATAATAATATCGGAGCTTATCTGTAAATAACTGTAACGGACACAAAATAATTTCGATGTTAAAATACCAATTTACATAATTACACCAATGCCATATCGGCTACTACCAAATTTTAATTTAAATTTGACATCCTCAAAAATGTGGCAGCGGATCCTGACATTACTTAAAAGCGTGCTCATAGGATTTTAATAAACAGTGTAATTGTAATTAAATTTCTTATTGATCTCGCTTTGGTAAAGTATAATTTTCGATTCTAATGAAGAAGATAAACTGCTTAGATTCTCTCTATATATTATAAAAGCTCTCTGCTCTACATCGCGGAGAGCGTGTAGTATAGTGTATGTGAGTTGTTGTGCACGTAAGGGGAGAAAAAAAACAAGGGAAGAGAAAACTCGCGCGCTATCCTTGGCCCTTTTTAGAGTATACTCCGATATCGCTGGTGTTGATCGCTAGAAAGTACGGATATTCACCCGATCGAACAGCGGCCGCCAGAATTCCTCTCGAGTCAGCTGGTAAACTTCATAGAACATAACAAGCTAGTGACCAGTAGCGAGATAAACCAAACTAGATGTTCGCAAATCACTGCAATGACGGAACTCACAACCTGGGACCTGCCGTGGAGGCATGCAGTGACATCAGTTAAACCTGAGCCCACCTTGACGTGGGTGAAAGGGACGGAAAGAGTCGGTAAGGGAGGGAACGCCGGGACGCCTTTTGAACGACGCATGTTGGAAGGCCGACCCAAAAGAGGATTTGAAAGAAACCTGGGACCAAGAAGGCGGAGTCTGTTCACACATGGCGCTGGATCGACACTCCTTGCAGATCGATTGTCGGAGGATGGGAAGTTATAGGATATTCGATACCGTGGAGGCGCATGGACGTCATCTGCTCGAATACACTGTGAATTCCCATCATACTGTGCTATGCGACTCAAACTCCCATCCCCAGACGCCTCCGAACAACCGGTCGGTGGCGATTTTGATTGTCGGATTCCTATGCTTCCCCACTTCACTCTCACGTGCTGACTAATCGCGTTCGGTCAGTCGCCATGATTCAGATGCTCATTCAGCAAGAGAAGTAAGTCCTTTTGCGCTAAGAGGTTACGTTTGTTTAAAAGTGAGAGGGATGTTTTCGTCACTATCGATTGATCATGTTTCGTGGCACGTTAACTTTACCGAACATAAACCCGTATACAGTGTGATGCTTTATCGTATAATTGGCGGTTGTTCTCTCACCCAATTGCATGGTTGAGATTCCGGCGCCCAACACCTACGCGTAGTCCGAAGAGCGATTCTTTCTTCCCAGAATATTTTCTGACACAATACTTGTGTTGTAGTGCGTTAGTTTAAAAGTATATGCTGTAAAGTCTATGTTAGTTTAAGTGCTTGTGGTTATTTAAGTGAAAATGTGTTCCAGAAAAATTGTTTTTCTTCTTTCAAATTTTAAATCCACTATGAGATTACCTGAAATTAAAAATTAATCGTAATAATATAATGAAAATGAACAGCTTTTAATTAGGGATATTCAAAGTTTTCAAGTCGTAAAAACACTATACTCATTTCTGCAATCAGTAGAAACCAAGACACATTATCAAAGTTGCCGCAGTAAGAACTTTAACTAGCAGACTGCACCAAGACTTAATGAAAGCTAACATAAAACAATGAAATTTATCAAATCGCTTACAAATAATTTACTTTGTTTTAAGCTCACTTACATTAAGATAGTGCTGTTACCGCCTTTATATTTGAATTGGTCCAATAATAATAATTCTTTCTCTTCGAACTATTTATAGTGGAACCAATTCCTGAAGAAAACTTTCATAGACACATGTTTTCATAGCCAGTAATTTCAGGCTCTCCAATAACCTTTTGCCTCCTCAAACGTTCCTAATTAATTAGGAAACACATGTGATGCATAGAGAATCATGACCGTAATTATTATTATTGTTAGTTAGGTATTCCAAAATTTGAACCATAAAACGTATAGATAATTACCAACATTGTTATTATATAATCCGGACTCGCGCTTCGGCGAAGTGGTCAAGTTGGACAAGACTGGCTATCTTTATATTAAATATGCTGATATTTAATATTCCAGTTATTCAAGTAGTATTAGTATTTCTCAGCTATATCTATGTGTATTTCAGAGAAGAGCAATGTGAACACAAAACGATAAGTTTCGTTTCAGGAAAGCACTCGATACAACGGTAATAGAGATCCACGGCGTAAATCGGACATCCTACGTGTAAACCAGCATTCGAATATACTCTTCCGGTGAATTTATTCGTAAAAGGACGACGAAGATGTACACAAGGCACGACAGTGTCCAGTTAGCCAGCTCCACAAAAGCTGTCTGTTACTGACTTCGGGACTCATTAGCTTTGTGAAATAACATTGTTGACAGCAATAATTCTGCGTACGTTTTGCTAAGTACTCATCTCACATCAACGATTTCCACGTAAAAGCACTTTTCCATATTAATTTGTCAGCAAATAGTCTTATGTATTATACAATCGAGTCACTTCCAGAACGTATTATATTAAAGTAAATATACGACTATATACAAGTTGACGAACTTCAAAATCCCTTATTTTTTAGGTAAAGGAAAGAAATTGCATTAGAAAATAGTAATATTATTAATGTAAATAGTACAAATTCATCAAGAATAATTACAAGAAATTGACCCCAAGTTATAACAACATGTTTTGGCAGTTATGGTCGTCAAACTTCATGTGCCGTCTAAGGCTAAAACCGCACTCTCTGCAAAAAATGAGAAACTTTGTGAAGAGCAAAGTTTTTTGTGCACTTATCAATATTATCATTAACATGTAATATTCAAGACAAAATATTCATTTCTCAATCATAACTGTACGACGTAAATATACAAGGTATACTTTTGTTCAAATGAATAATTGCTAGTAAACATCGAGACGGAGGACATTCACATATTGCGGTGTTTCTTTTTTCCCTTCCTTTTTTATTAGTAACTTTTACCTAAATTGTATACAGGACATTAAGTCTCGCAACACTATTAAGTGATATCTCCCTTTGTCCCAGCATGTAAGAAACAACTTTCAAATTAATTGAAAAAAGCTTCACACGCCTCTCAGGCGTCATTTATTGGTGTTCCAAACAGCAAGAATCTACGATATTTATTTAGATACGAACATACTTCGATTAAAGGCTTGTACACCTTTTGCCAGATCTCTCACAATCGTACCTGAAAAATAGAAATAATTAACATGCTAGAATACGATAAGCTGAAGAATAAAAATAATACCATCTCTAATAATATATATATATATACCCTATACTAATATATACTATACATATCTATATATCTATATGATAATAGTTAATTTACAGAACACTTTTCAATTCTACTATCGAAATCATTACCAACAAATTAAAAATGCTATTAGCATATATGTAAAGGGGGAAAAAAAACGTCTTATTTTTTTCATGATTTTTATACACCACCCTTGTCAAAGGCCCTCTGGGAGGACGGAAGATTCTTTTCTGAAGGATAGTTTCAACTTAAAAAAAAAGAATTAACCATTAGGGGAACTTTGTCTTTCCCCCAAATTTCTCCCCTTTTTTTCTTTTTTTTTTGTT
>BOPP01000231.1:1624931-1650214 GCA_017312745.1 Gryllus bimaculatus | reverse complement strand
GGCGGCGGCGGCGGCGGCGGCGGCAGCGGCGGCAAGATATTCGGCGGCTGCCTTGATATTCGATCTCCCTCTGGTCGCCGCTTCGGGTGCGGGCGAGCGCCTTGGTTGACACGGGCGACGACGCATCCGATTAAACACTAGGCGCCGCGCCAGAATCGCAGCAACGCGCATCCGCTACAGTTCAATCGGCAGTTGTTGCACGGCGAAGCTGCGTTAAATAGCAATCGACAGCACTAAGGGTCTTCTGCGCATGTATTGTTCGAGTTTCGCGTCACTTTTGTGTATTTGCGCATGATCTGGAAGATCGAGACTGCAGTCGATTGCTTGCGTGCCTACTTGCTATGCCACTTCCGTGCCACTTGCTATGCCGTGGAAAAAGTTTTTAATTTTTCCGGTTTCGTTTAATGGAAGTTGGCGTGCGCAGTTTAAAAGGAAAAGGGTGCCAACTACATTTATGAGCCTCCCTTTCCCATTAAACATTTTTATTTGTATATGACAATTTTCTTGCAAACAAGTAATGGAAAACGTTATTATTGGGTATACATAAAATATGGGTCGGTGAACTAAACCAAGCCTTTAAGTCTCCAAAATAAAGGATATATAAAAAATTATTATGACGTACCGTTTTTTGCAATATACACTTCATAAAATTGTATCAACAATGTTTTTAATGTGTCAAATTATGAGTAAAAGCAAAAATAACACTATTGAGGATATTTTAGGTATTAAAATAATAGTGAACCAGATAATTTCACAGATGTTTAGAAATGCAAACTTCAGGTTACAAAAGAAATACAATATCACTATAGCAGACAACACCGATTATATGCAATTGCCGATGTATGTCTGCTTTTTAAAAATGTGATTTTTTTTATTTACAAATATTAGTAGTCTTATTATTAGCCAATCACTGATGTGGAAACAAGATATTTCTGTCTGTGATTTGGCGATAATTATGTAATTGTCTAAAGGGAAAACAATAATAAATCGCATTCTTTTAATAATTTTACCATAGAGCGTGTAGAGATGGGATGCATTGACAGATGTAGAGTCTGGCCTCTACTAGAGTCTGGCCACGGCCAACTCTAGTAGAGACGGAAATGGTTTGGTTCTACCAGATATTACGTTGCAATGAAGAACCCTGTTAGACACCTGATCCGAGCTAGTGCGATATTTACGGAGAAGCGATACCTCCGGTTCTTACACAAAATATCTCCTCTCTCTTTTCCTGCTATCTCATCTCCTCCAGCTGTAATCTAAAGATAGTTTTGTTACCATCACATTATGCGATCCATGTAAACTTAGACACCAAATCTCCGACAGCGATATACTGTATAATTCCAAGAAAACGATAGCGATAAATATAATTCGGATTCTCGCGCATGATACACAGATCCTCGTAGCAAATTGTGGAAATCTATAACTTGAATTTTATTCCACATAGTATTCATACGCCGGCTTGTGACTGTACCTGAGGTATTACCCTACACCATACACCAACGATTGGCTCTTCAGCGATAACCCAGCGGCCATCTATGTAATAATAGTTTGCCACATCACGAACTCATTGTAAAATAATATGAACCTGTAATATTTGCAGTTAATTACGTTTGCGAGGTGATTTCTGTCGCAGCTTTTCAATACTTTCTCTTTACTACGTGAGTACATATGAACGCGAGAAATTAAATCATGCTTAGTGTTTAAATAACGCGTTATTATTGTTTTGCTCCTCTAGATATATAGCATTGATGATCAAAAGTATTTGTTCAAGACGTTTGCAAAAAAAAAAGTTTTACTTTACATTGACAAATGCGTAGTAGAAAACCAGCTTCCTTTTCCATAAACCAGCCTTCCTTAATGTACATATTGCCAAATGTAAACGTTTTGTAACGAATTGCTTTTTGAGAGGAAGGATTTGGGGATACCTCACAATTGTAAAATCCACATTGTAATTGTATTTCCACAAAATAGGAAACAGGGTGAGAGCTAGACACAACTGTCCCAGGGCCAGAAGGAAGGACCCACGCTTGCGCCAGACGTGTCGCAAGATCTTATGTACGAGAACTTGCCTGTCCTGGAGACGACGCTTTCTAGGCACTGGTGCCAACGTTTCTGACGTCATGCTGCGACCTTTCGCAGGGCGAAATGCGAAACTTTGGCATCTGTGCTTAGGACGCAGCGTGTCCCGGACAACCATGTAGATTCCGACTCTGGCCGTGGAAGCCAACGCTTTCCTCGCAAGCCCTTGCCTAAGTGACCTTGGGGAAGGCGACGTGAATTGACTTGAATTAATGCCTTATTTTACGTGGCGCGAGACTCGGGCCATGAGGCCCGCTCTTCCGTCTGACCGCGCAAATTTCGCTACACTCCTTTCACCAACTACCAGAGTAAGGAGGTATTTCTTGGGCGAGAAACAGGCGATTTGAATTTAGATCATTTAGGCTTGAGGATCTTTTACATGCTAGTTAATCTACTAACATGGGACAGCCGACTTTACTTCCCCTCCGAAGGAAGGCGTAGAAGGATTTTTTCGCCCTTAAAAGCCCCCGGCGTCGATCGGGTTTGAATCCGCCAACTTGGGTATAACAGTCCGATACACTCACCATTACACCATCACGCCGACATTACACCACAGCGCCGACGTGCGACGTGCGAGGCCCATCTTTAGTGAAGGTGCGCAGCAACCGGCGGATTTTGTTTCGGAAACTTCTGCCCAGTCATTGTTGTGAAAACGCCAGGGTGCGACCGTAAGCGTGGGGGTTATGAGGACGCCACTTTCATGTATGTCCGAATCGAGTGGGCAGATGCTCACGGGGAGTGAACGCTAGTGAACGCTAGTGGACGAATGGTAAGGTTCGCAGATGTATATATTGTAAATAAACTCCATATTTACCAAAGGCATCTCGTATGTGATTTCTGCAACCTACGACGCTACAAGAGCTGAAGTTGAAAAAACAGATTGGTTTTAAGAAAACATGGCTCCACTAGGAAAAGGCAGAGGCATATGGCCATGAAGCCAAAGAGGAAGTAATAAAAAAATATTATTGTGATACCTTTAATAGGTCACGTATTATGTTTTACTAGTTTGTTTTGCCACCGCTTCGTTGGAAATTCACAGGTCACGTGATTGGCTGTGAGGAAGGAGTAATGAAAAATGAAAAATTGATTTCAGATTTCAATAATCACTGGTCAGTAATCACAATGTCAACAAATTATCAATCAATTATTTATCATTGATGTATGTAGAATATAACATTGCTTGCTAAATTATAAAAAATACTCAATTAAAAAAAATACTTAAAATAATTTTCCCTATATTCAGTGCTTAAGCTATTTATATAGTAAAATATGAAGACCTAGACGTTTATCGTTTTTATTAACATCGTAATTGAAGTATCAAAAACTTTGAAAAACTAATTGCTATCTATAAACTTCGTAAACAACTGTATTTGTCGCCAGAAACAATGTGTGTGACAACTCAATATAATATACATCGCACAATGAGTAATGTACAGTCGATCCTCGATACAGTCAACTTTCTTATAATGAACTTTCGAATACTGTAATCCGAAATTACTGGTCCTGAACCACCACATTACAAATAAACATTAGATGAATTGTTTTCAGTTAACATTGTAAATAATACAACTTACAGAAAAATATTTCGCCTCAGGACCGCAAATTGAAACAACCTGTATTTAGGCGCGAAGAATCTCATTAGTTATTTTGTAGCATTTACGTCGGAATTAGACTGAGAGAATATATCACTGAGGAAATGATTACAGGTAATCTATGGCAATTCTGTCGATCCAGAATCCATTGGTATTGATTGCGAGGCACGAACAAATGATATCTCATCGTGTTAGGCTATCGTAAATGCTAAAAAAAATCTTTTTAGAACACAATATGCTAACAGTGCGAGTCATTGAAGGTTATAAGAGTAAAAACTGGGGTAAGATATTTTGAAATGGTAGACCATGTAGAATAATGTGTGGAAGAAGTACGTACTCGGGCGAAGTACCTGCAATAAAAATCCATTCATAGCAGGAACTAATAAAAACAATATTTTCGATGAAAGTATTGAATTTGTGGTGATTCGTGATGGATTCGTTTGATATTTTACCTAACCTCTGAAATAACAAAATCAGTAATCGTGGAGAAACTATTTCATTTTGGTTTATTGGACGTAACGAACCTCTGATATTGAGAGCCAAAAATATGGCCTCCAGAGGTTTACTATAGCTGGAATCAACTGTTTTGAGACAGATCTAATGATGGTGATTGCCTTTTCATATATATTCTGATATTTTACTTGGTCTCAAAGTTAGAATTTCCTTCGTATACATTACCGAAAATATTTTCTAACACAGATTGATACCAAAATAAAGTTAGAGCATATCCCGAAGCACGTCTCTTATATCTATCCCTCTCTATACCAGTTCTACAAGCACTTTAGTTAAAAGAGAAGCTAATCGTAAGGTTGCATTCACGTTTCTTTCTTCAAAGTTTGCAATGAAATAAATACTTTAAAGGCATTTTCTGAAGTATGCTCTTCTTAATGATTGACTGAGATAAATAAGGCGAAACGAGGTCCTCTGTAACGAATGTCTCGTCGTTAGCGGACTCTCATCTTCGAAGATAATGAGCTAAGGAAACAAGGAAAAAACACCCTACCATTAATAACGATCGCAAATTGAAAACATAAGTGTGTACTCTCAAATTTTTATAAACCCTAAATCCTTATTTGTATACAGTAGACTCACAACTATCAGAGATAATTAGGACCGAGACTTCATTGGATATGGGGAAAAGGTGATTACCCGACTTAACAAGCGAATACAATGATTTTATCCAGTGATGGGGGGGGCACTCATGGTGCTTCAGCCACCCCTCAGAAGCATTTACTAATTTTCTGAACTAACGAAAGTCATTCAGTATACCAATTGTTAAAGTTATAAATAAATAAAGTTCACCAAATAAATGTGCCCATTATATTCAACACAAACAAAAAATTATTTATAAAAAAATAGGTCAGTTGTTCACTGAACCTGAAGCTCCTACCCCCGCGCACATGCGGACACACACACACACGCACGCGCGCGCGCTTACACACGAACACACATACATATACACAAGCAAAGAGAAATATGCTGGGTACACCTTTGATTTTATCCAATAGTTTAAATATTCGTTCCTTTTTTAGCGCCGTCAGCCAGCGCATCTGCCGGCCCGCTACTACTGAAGCAACTAGTTTATACAATTCTGAGTTCCGTCTTCAGATCCTTTAGTGTTTTCCTGATGACTGCTTCGGTTAACTCAGAACTGGGGTTAATGGGGATTCACATAATAGGGAACACAGTGCATTCGTTGTATTTACTATTCAACTTTCTGTCCACGCTGAGTTATTTGTACTTCTCAACGAATTTCTTTAGTTTGTGTTAAAAGCGAATATGAGAAAAGTTATACAGACGCCCATTAGGGATACTTTGTGTATTTGTTTACCTTTAATTCTGATTTTTTTTTAAAACCACACTGAAGGGTGTTTCTACCGGATGCATTTAGGGTGCTTGTTTTCAAGACTAATATCAGCGTGAACCCAACATCTAGATAGCAATGACTGACATATCTGAAAAAATGGTCATTGAAGAAAACTGAAAAATACGACGATAGAAATCAAGTACGATTATTACTATACCACTGAGCCATGTTCTGTACTGATGTATTATTGAGTTGGAATTTATTTAATGTTTTATTTGTACGGATATTTCCGGTTGTTCGCGTACTCGTATACTCGTAATTTTGTGAAGTTTGGCTTACGTCTCTAAGTTTAACCAATACTTTTAATTGTTGGAACCGCAACATTAGAAGCTGTGAGTGCTTGTGGTGCTACAAGTACACAACTGACGATGTGTTGGTCGAGAAGTCCTTAAGAACCCAGACGCGACAGTAGGAGGATTTTCACCACCAGCTCAATAGTGAGATCGGAACCGAATCCTGCTTTGACGATAATTCTCGATGGCGTTGTCTCTGATCATTTTCAGTCGTGTACTGGAGCACCCAAACCCAAAGGACCAACGAACGCGCAACCTTTCCTTTTCCATCCAGTCGCCATTCCCTTGCTTAGGACCCAGCGATGGTTCGATCCACCATCCTCATGTGACCTGTCCTCAATTGACGGAGAAAATGTTCGAAAAGCATCGGAGATCCGGGATGAAGCGCCCAGTTACGAGTTTCATTTCTCGAGATTCTGCTCGTGGTGGGGGGGGGGGTAATTCTGGTAAACAGATAAGAATAACAATCGGTTAGTGCAAAGTCACTACGCTCTTATTTCTAACACGAAGAAATAAAGGTCTGCGGCTCAGGTTTTGAAATCGCAACAAATGAGCGTCTCTTTCCGAACATGAAGAGTCGCGGCGGGTGCTCTGTCGCAGTGACGTGTGTTTGTGCTCGGCGGAAAAGAAAAAAATAACAAGCGCCGCTTTCCCCGGTGCGCTCTCGCCGGGGCATCCTGCGGACTCGGCCCGCCCTCAAGAGCGCCAGCCGCCTCGGCCGCTTCGCAAACATATTTTTTGCCTCGTGGCGGCAGTGGCGGTGGCGGTGGGGACGACGGTGGCTGCGTCGGTTGCGGTGGCTGTGATATCGGCGGTGCTCGTGAGGGTGGGAATGGTTACGACGGTGTAGATAGCGACGCGGGTGGCGATAGACATGGATCGGTTGTGGTGGGCATAACACTGACGACGGTTATGGTAGCGGTGAGTGCCTTGACGGTAATGACAGTCATGGGCGGCGATGTCCATGGTGGTAGTGGCGACGGTGGCAACGGCGGTGACGGTGACGGCGACGGTGGGGGCCGCGACAACGGCGGTGGCGACGGCCGAATTGTGGCGGCGGCGGTGAAAACAGTGGCGGCGGCCGCGACGGTTGAACTCGGGCGGGACGACCTACAAGAGCGGCGACCGGGTTCTGAGGACGGCGGGCGAACACAAAACGACGGGCGCCAGCCAAAATATCATCAGCGGTCGCGCGAGGCGGGGGAGGAACGGGAGTGGCACGTTTGAGGGCGGAGGGCGTGTCGAAGCGGCGGCGTGCTCACGGCAAAGGGAGTACGCGTAAGGAGGCTTAATGGTGCCCGCGGGGCAGGCTCTTGTGGCCGATAAGTGGGCGCCGTGCAGGCGGCGGTTGGTAGGACCACCGATAGAACGCCGTCGACGGCCGATGGGCGGCGGTAGGGAGGTCGAGCGCGGTAATTAAAAAGCCGAAGAGCGCAGCGGCTAGGCATGCGGCATGTGGACCGGGGCGATGAATGCACAGGATGACAAAATGTGTACGGAGGCACGAGGCCGGAATAAGAGGTGGCGTGGCGAAAATTTCGAATTGGGGATGATGCCGACGTTGTGAGAGCGGCGGGGTGGGTGGTGGCTGGTCGGCGGTAGCTACGGTACGGCGAGTGGGGGATCGGGGGGCAAACGGGAACTTGCGCGGCACGGAAGCTATACCTCCCGTGGCGGCCGGCGTCACCTAGAAGCGGTGGCAGCGCTCGTCGAATGCCTGTGGGCGGGATAGGGGGGCGGGTCTGGGCAACGTAGGGGGAGGGGCGTCGAGAGGCGGGGTGGCGGAGCGGGGCAGGCGCGGGGGCGGGGGCGAGGGCGGGCCACCGGAGGGGGCTTGAGCGGCATTCATGCAACCTCGCGGCGGCGCACAGAAGAGCGCGCGAGGGAGGGGCAGGACGCGGGAGGGGAAGCGAATGTGAGGGGGCGGGGAAACGTCGCTTTTCAGTCAGGGGTGCGCGCCGCTTGACAAATGCGCAGCCGGGGCTCGACAACGAACGGGGCCGCTGGCCGCTCGCCCCCCCCCCCCCGCCCACCGCACTGTGCTTTTGAGCCTGCGAATCCTCCCACGGGACGCGCACTCGAGGAAACGGGCAGACAATCTTACGTTTGCGATAGTCAGAGAAGGGGTTCGAGCCGGCCTTTCTTGCTTCTGCAAATGGAGCTTGGCTGTAACGGTTGTGCTCTATGCGTCTGTTATTGCTGCCCGACTTGTACATTATTTTCGATTAATTATGAGCCATGTCTTGTAAATATCTGACAAGATTTATTATTGTTTATTTTAATTGTTATAATTTTCTTTATTATTATTATTTTTTATTATTATTTTTTATCATTATTATTTATTATTATTATACTATTATTATATTATTATCATTCTTTTAACACAAAGCAAAAAACTGACGTACAATTCTTGCCCTTCACTACTAGCGACGTTTTCCAGGTGCGTTATTTCCGGAATTGTTTAGCGAATTGCGAGTGATGTCAAAATTTATATGAGTGGTAAGTTTTAGTAGTAATGAATAGTGTATATTCCCTGTACAATGTCTTATTCATTCCTCTTTTAATTTTATTACTATATTTACTGTAAAAAATCTTCCATCGAGCGAAAGGCAGAAATAAATATTGTAAAATTCTTACTTTCTGCTGCACGTAGTCAAACGCTACTTTTCCTGGATCCTTCATAAAGAAACAGTGTTTATACAAATTCCATAGGTTCGATTTTCAGTAAAATCTCTTAGAAGTTTCAAAATTACAAAAGTTTAAAAATTGATCGACGCCTTCCTGTAACTGAATATTGAAGCTACGTTTTATGACATCGTAAAGTGAGCATAGTGTTTAAATACGTTTTTGAAAATATAAGTAGTTTTTATGTAATGTTGAGTTAAAACATGGCAAAAAAAGAACCTTAAGTCTTTTTGTTTGATAGTTTTTTAAATATGATATTATTATCATTATCATTATTATTATTATTATTATTATTATTATTATTATTATTATTATTATTATTATTATTATTATTGCAGAGACACAGTAACATATTCCGTTGCTGCAAATTCAAAATTTGAATATTTGAATATCATTCTGCTTTTTTCACAGTTTTGCTTTCTCTGCACACTCTGGCTATAGTTTTAACACCCTTCAACTCCTCTTGTACTTGATTAATATTTGTATTCTCTTTGTATTCACATTTTTTCTGTTCTGACAACCCTTCTCCGTATTCACGATATCCTAGCTAGTAAGAATTTTATTCGGTTTTAACTTGCGTTTCTCGTCAATCGGGTCTTCAGTCTGGACTGTAATTGATGACCCGAAGCAGTGCTTTTGAGGCGCGATTCCCTCACTTCCTTTCATTCTCCATTAATTTTACAAAAATGACTCACGAGACATAACTGCAAACCCTCAGTGATGTATAAATTCAGTTCTAAGGTGTACTACTTTTTTTCTAGAAAGTTTTATTGACTATGTTTACTATAACCAGTTTAATTTACTATAACCGGAGTGCGAGAAAGCTGACTTTTATGTAGAAGTTGTAATATTGTAATCCTGCATACAATTAAAAGGGTTAAGTAAATGCTTTTGTAAAACCATTAGTATTCATCTGAGAGAGTGATACTCTCACAAATATTTCAATAAAATTTACATGCATATTTTTTGCCGGAACATGACTTAGTTTTGTAATAGCTGAGGGGAAAAGTCTGTGGGTCTATACTGGTCGGCGCGTCACCAAATGGCTAACATGCCAAGGGTGGGCGTTGGCAAACAAAAAAAAAACCAACTTATTTTTGTATAAATTCAGTTTTCGTAAAGCTTAAATATCAACGGAATCACAAACGAGTTAATACCACCGCTCTTATTAACTATTTCACTTGTGATTCGTGACGATATTTGCCGTATTTGAACTTTGATTTCATTATATGCGTGTCATCACATGAATAAATGATACAATGGAGGCCATTTCAAATAAATACGCATCGACATAATCCATTATTGTTCCAAATTACTTCCGGAGCGGCAAAAGGAATACCTTTCTCCACCTTTAAACTGGAAAGAGTACCAACAAGAGACATCCAAGTGCACAATGCAAGCCTCAGGGAGACTGGAAAATGTACGATAGCGACAGATAATACAAGTTGATGAACAACCGGCGTGAAATTACTAACTATAACGATATTCTTGCCGACCACAGTCACTGCAGCGATTTGCTTCGACATTTGTTCTCGGATATGTGGAGTTCATGAATCACGTGGCTGCTATCCGCTGCGACCGCTTGTGCTGCCACTCAACACACATCCGCCTGATGGCAGCTTGCACCCTCTTCCCCGTCTCCACCACAGCCACAACCCCGTCGCTGTCTGGCGCCGCCGCCCCCTCGCCGCAACCACTTGCGTCCCATTCACCGGTTACACACTCGCGTTAATCCCGCTCCTGTTACCGCCCTCCACTCTCATCGCCCTGCCTCGTTACCACCCATTCCAAACACCCCTGCTCCCGACACCCCCTGCTCCCGACATCCCCTGCTCCCGACGCCCCCTGCTCCCGACGCCCGCTTCTCCCGACGCCCCCTGTGTAAGTGTGTAAGTAAGGTTTGAGTAAAGGACAAGGAAGAGGATGAAAATATCGCGCGCAGTCCGTGGTCCGAGGCGTTTGTTAGAGTTTTGCTCTGTCATTTGCCTTGTGTACGGAAATCTATCGACCAGAACAGCCGACCTCTAGAATGCTCCTCCAGACAGCGGCTGAATTCTATCCTGTTATGTAGTTAGTAACGAAAACCTGCCAGTGTCGGGATTCAAACCCCAGGTCCGCCAAAGCTGAAGCACTGCTATAAAATCAATTGAAGCTCTGAGCCACCTACGCCGGGCCGCTCCGTACTCCCCCCCCCTTCCGACACTCCTCGCTCGCGACATTCCTCCTCTCGCAACATTCTTTGCTCCTGGCATTTCTTGCCCCGGTCCCCTACACCCATTTGTCTTCTCTTATCTTCTCCCGCCTCTTCCACTGCCACCTTTTTTCCCTCCTGTGTCTTCCTCGTCCTCCGGCCTTTGCTACCTGCTTCCGCCAGCTTGCCAAACTTCCTATCGCTGCCACTCCAGCCGTCGTAGACGGTCCTGTCGCCCTGGACTCCCCTGGGCTCCACTGCTGCCCGCTGCTGCCGCCCGCCTCCGAGGCAGAGCCGCGATTCCCGATGCCGCCGCATGCACGCACATTCATCTCGCGCGAGGGCCAGCGGCCCGGAGCAGCGCGCAGCGTCACGTCTCGTCGTGGCCTGTCGTGTCGCGTCGTGTCCTGTCGCATCGCGTCGCGTCGCGTCGTTTCGCTGCCACGGTAATGGATTGCCGGCCGCATAGGCTGCTCCGCTTGGCCGCTCCCTTCTCCGCGTTTTTTTATTTTTTATTGTCTCCGCTGAATAAGATGCAAAAAGCTTTTCTCCGGAGCAGCCAACTTCGACGCCCGAGAGGCGTAATTATGACGCAGCCCCATGCCCCAGGACACTGGCACCCCCATCCCCTCTGCACTCGCGTGCTTCGGGTGAGAAGCAAGAGGAACGAGTGCGCTGCGCGACACTCACAATGAGCGAAATGTTCACTGCGCCGCTATGCGTGAGCGGGAGCTGACATGTTTATGGATAGTTTGGTTTACAAAATTTAAATTTATAAAATAGTGCCCAAACATACTACATACAGAAAATTTATACACAAAAGTGTGTTGTTACAAAGGAAACAAAAGTAGCGCACACAAATGTTATGATTATACAAATTTAAAGGAAGAAATTAAAGGATTCTAATCTTTATTGTAATTAAATGCGGTAAATATGGAATTTAATTGTTTTCATGACTACCAATGCATCTTTCAAATAAACTTATTGAATTTCTAGTGGCTTAGTTTACTTCAGTTCTTTGTACAATTACGGTGTTTTATACTCTACGGCCAAAACTCATGAAAAGCTTATAACTTGAAGGGGTGTACATTTCATGTCAAATGATATAGCTTTTAAGCCTAGTATTCTTCATGGATCACTGCTTAGAAATTTGTTATATTTATATGAATATAGTGTAAAATTAGTAAATTATGTAATTTAACAAATTGTCATTAAAATGTTGAAATGTTAGCGTTGTAGAGTAATTTATTGGTTTATAGAAGCCAATTTTGATAATTTGTTTTTGTAGAAACTCCAAAGTTTTAGATATTTTGAGCCACCTCAGCCAATTATACAGATTGGAGAAGGGTTGAGAAAATATGTATCTAAGTTATATATTTAACCATAATATATTTACTGATATACTTAAGCACGTTTTATACAAATACTTGCAATGTGTTTATCCAACTTTAGATGCTGGTCCTTCACTGAACAATTCCTAGATATTTAACGCATTGACAATTAGGTGAAGGGATTTAGGGTAAGAAATGGTGAGGAAGTGGGGAACGCAATCACCCAAGATCCTAATAACTAAAGACGAAGAACGGATTTGTTTAGGGGGGGGGGATATGTAGGTTAAAGAAAGTACACGCCGAAAAAACTGAACTTTTGCAATTATCAAAATATTAAAGATTGTAAATGACATCTGCGCCATTATTTTAAGTATCATTCATGTTTTCCCGAGGACAAAGTTTAATTGAAAACATTGAAGACATTTGTGAAACAAAATTGAAACTGTTAAGACTTTATGTAAAGTTCTCCAAAAAATCCATGTATCTGCTTGAAGCACGCAGTGCTTAAAGTTCGTTCCAATCGATACGGGAATTTCAATTTTGGAAAATATCGGCTGAACGGTTTAGGCGTTAGCGTTGACCGAAGAAGGGCGGACTGGCGGGTGTCAGACGTTTTGCCGTCAATCTATTTTTCGGATTCACAAAACATGGATTCTGGTTATACAACGTGTTAGTATTCCATATTGGAACACGATTTATCCCCCCTACAATACTTTCTCTTCTTACGAAATAAGGCCCAGAACCAAAGAAAGGTGTCTCAACATTTGCTCAATGGATGAAGGGATGTTCTATGATGAACTGTATCGAGATGGGCCTCACTGATCCAACATCCGAAATGGGCCACCAAAATCTTATGCGCAATATTTGTTACAGAATTTTATCTTCTAGATCAATGCAATACAAATTGTAACCAATACATTTATATCATTATTGAAATATATATCATTTACGATTTTGGTGGTCATTATAGTTTCTATTTTTATATGTACAGTTATCTGGAAGAAAATATGTGACTTGACATTTAGATTTCAGTGCCGATTCTGATTGTGAAGTGTCATGTGGCAATGTGTTATAAAATAACGTACACGTTTTCTACGTGGATTTCATGTAGTGAGCTGTTGATACTGACACCTGATTCGTACGACGTGTGCTATGACATGCGTGCCCCGGGAAAGGCCAGTGTCGGATCATTCTTGAAGTGTAGAAATACGAACAAAATCAGATATTATTTTCTCGGGGGGCAGTGCACGTTGATCCGGCGTTTTACATTGAGTGGATACAAGGAAGAAGGAGAATAAAAAAGCGACTACATCAATGGGGAAATCTTAAGAGGAAACGGTTATCTTTAAAAAAAAACACTGTTGGTTTAAGTATGAGTTACGTACGTGTTTGAAATAGTCATTTAAGCCCTTGCTGGGAAGTCAAAAGTTACTCTATGGTCATATTAAAAAAATCATAGTTGACTCATGTTCGTAACAAAAAGCAGGGCAAAGATGAAATATGGTGTAAGTAGGTACCCCCGGTCGATGCCATCCATTGGACAAAAATAATCTTCCTATTCTTCGCGGTTCAGAAGATACAGGCAGGAGTTGTGACTTTGTCGCCTCGACCTGTTTAATATGCGTTACACTATGAATAAATACGGTTAGATCAATGTTGTTGGCAATCATCGATAAACATGAAATCTGTGGTGACAGGTAAAAAGTTAAATTGAAGAATTGAAATGATTTTTGAAGTACAATCTTTTATTATTGTCACATGAAGGGAGTTATGAATGATATTCAGATTGTGAAATATTTTTAAATTATATATTGGAAACATTAATTCAATGGCCATGATCTTGCAATACATATTAAACTCCGTACACTTTTCCTGTAAAGTAGATGTCAGGCCATTTAATTCCCTTTCACTAATCAGCACAGAATATTTGCTCCCGTGTGCTACAAAATATGTGCGCCCGGTATACATCAGTATATCGATAAGTATACATCGATAAGTGCGCTTGATTGAGTCATGCATGATTTGATCGCCCTGCTGACAAAATAACTACACACCCACACTTATCTCATTTGGCATAATGAGTGCTCTAGGCACGTACACCGTGTGCAGATTGTAAAATCACGTTTACTGTCCAGTGTGAATGACGTTTCTCCGGTGACGTTTCACACTTTAAGTATTTTTGAATCAATTATACATTTTACGTCTTCCATTCATCAAACTACTGCTATTTGCAAAATTTTCATGACAAGAAAAATGTTAATTTTTGCAAAAATCGTTGGGTGCAACCTAACGAAAAGTAGAACTAGGCCGTAGAAGTTGGAGACTATGTTCAGAAACTTTGAAAACTGGGTCCAGGATTCCCACTCCTTTATTCGTCATGCAGCGTCTCTTTCCATAGCGCGTCTCCTCGCGGGAAATGAATAACAGATGTGTTTCAATTCAAAACACAGAGCGCGTTAATATGCATTGCGTGCGGGATTGTGTTTCATAATACTGTCATTGAGTGGGTACAAGGTAATGATGTAGAACATGTACGCCCTCGGAGAAGGTCAAGTGTCAGGAATGAACGCCCAGAATTAGACCAACTTCAAACATCAGACACATTTCACACGCGTGTTCGCGTTATCTGAGGTACACACACACATATATACACAATGTGTATAATAGAAATGGGCTTGAGTTCGTATTTCCAAGAGTATATATTTAGGTGACAAACTTTGCACATTGCCTTCGTTTATCTTATGATATGAGTCAACTGTATATTGAAAGATGTGATAAAAATCGAAGTGTTTTTTTTTATTTTGTTGTTGATAATTACATGGATAAGTAAAACATTATATTATTCACGTATTTTGCTTACTTATTACTAGCTTACAAACTAAATTTAATCTATTACATTGGCGAGGAAGCTAATTAGGCACCTCTGTTAATGCTAAATTTCAGCGATTTTTTCAGGAATACATGGAAAGGAAATTTGTTTTTGGTTCGGGTAGGATTTCGGCCGAGGTTGAGTGCATTTAATGTGGGAATTTATGGTATGGAGAAATAGAATTTGGCGGCAAAGTAATTGATATAATTGGCTATGAATTCGATGGATAGATCTATGTGGAGTTGGTCGCTTGTGAGAAACCAAGGGGCGTTAGTTATTACCCTTAGGGACTGGTTTTGGAAGATTTGTATTTAGTTAATGTTAGTTTTTCGGCATTAATCCAAATGAGGCACGCTTATAACAGGACGGGTCTTAATATAATTTTTTGTATTATTATGGCTGTGCTATACGATAGTGAGGAATTTCCATTGATAATAGGTTTTAGTTGCAGTAATTTTATTTATACTTGATTGACTTTGGTGTCTATATGTTTTTTTCCAGTTAAGTTTCGTGGCTATGTTGAGTCCACGGTATTTAATTGTGTTGTTCTGTGGATGCCTGATTATTGGTTCGTTGTTTACTGTCAAGGGAGTAGGAGTAGTGTATGCCCTGAGGATAAATATTTTGGCACCGTTTTTGATGGATTAAGTTGAAATTTTAGTTTAACGGACCAGCTACCGAATTTTCGAAGGTCAAGTTGCATTGTAATTCATATTTTGTGTAGACATGGTCCTGAGTAAAATAGTGCCGTGTCCTATGCAAATTGGGCGATTTTTAATGAATATAGTGTCGGAAGGCTGCTACATAGGTTTTGAAGGGATTGGGAATAATGGTGAACCTTGGGAGAGACCTGCATTTATTTGCGTGGTGTTTGAGTGGTGATTATTCACCTTAACTAAAAAGGTTTTGTTAGATAGAAAACTGCGGCTAGTTGAGTGACGTAATGAGAGGTTCCAATTTTTACTTTCCCGTATACGTACATATATATGGAGTATTATACGTAGTATAGGGAAAGTTATGTAATGCTGCGGAAAATCGGTTTCGAGATTTCCACGGAAATACACGTTTTGGGACCCGTGATACCGAAAAAGTTATTTTATTCAAAACGTTCATTTGTCTGTTCGTCCGTCTGTGAACACCACTAGCGCCTAAACCATACGTAGGATTTTTTTCCAAATTGAAGAAACTTCCATCTAACTGGCTCGTGGCGCAGCTTTGAAATTTGAAAAAAAAAATTAAAATTTGGGGGTACTTAATATGAAGCCCCCGGACATTTTCAAACTGTTCTCAAAAACGGTTCCAAATGTTTTCTTAGATTACTTGTAAGAATACAGAAAAACACTAGATGTGGTCCTATTGTCACTGTTAACACTGAATTTTCGAAAACAGCAAAAGTTTCAGTTCTTTACTCGACTTCCTACAACTATAAAATTAAATATAGAGGTTTTACTTTCATATAAAATTTGTTGTCGATAATTAGTTCTTTCATTAAGGTAATGTACATTTTTGAAAATTTTAGTATTTCCAAAAACAAGATTTTTTCAAAAACGGCTCGAATTTTTCCCTTTCAACTTTTTTGCAATTGATTTGTGAATTAAGTTTTTTCTTTTGTTATATATATATGAACATACATACCAATTTACAATTATTACCATTTGTCCTTTGACAATATAACTATAAAAAGATTATTATTTTTGTTATTGGCATTATTATTATTATTATTATTATTATTATTATTAGTATTAGTATCTATATAGGAAATATATTAAAAATGAAAAATTAAAAGAATGGTATAGAAGATACTGGCACATCATAAAAATAGAAAAGTTTAAGAGTGGTCTCTTTAGGTTCTATTTTTGCGTAATTATTCTCCCGGGAGACTGACAATGAGCTCTTTATGAATGGGTGAAGGCAAATAGACTTTTCCCTGCACGTTTGTTTTTAATTATCAATATACAAAGTTTCATGCTTTCTCGAATGGGGGAAAATTCATTGTTGATTTTTCATGTTTACATGGTGTAGCGTCTTCTACCTCCTTGCCGCAGGCACTATAGACAGACAAAACGTGTTTGTGGGGATAAAATATCTTGTTACAGACGTGTTAAAGTTTAAATTAGTGCTGCTACAAGAGCCCATTATTTTTTGTATTATTTTTATCGGATATATAATATTGTAATATTGCAACTTGAATTTTCAAAAGAATCATAATCATCGAAATTAGGATATCGAGAAGAATCTGTTAGACAAAACCATCTTACAATAACTGTTCTGATTACTTGTGACGATGTATTTATACTTGGCAACTTCATAAATTTGAAATATTACATAAGGGATAATGCGCAGCAATTGGATACAATAATGAGCGAAATTAAATTATAAAATACACATTTCACCTAAATACGAACAAGCTAATTGTTCGAAAATTTACAATCTTTCATTTCTGATAATACAAGTTATTTTTTGTAAAACAAGTTTGTTACATTTTCCATTGATACAGAGTAACCGATAACAATCATTATCACCAATTATCTTCAAGATGTACCAAGGCTATCATAAACCGAGTAGATGTCCAATTAACACAGCAGTAGTCACTAGCAATAAAATCCAAGTGGTAAGTCCGTTGCACAAGCCGATCACGCAGTCACTAATAGTCGTACTCTGATGCTCACTACACTGCGGGAATACGCCAACTGCCGCGCCGCTCCAAGACCTCTTTGTGCAGTTTTGTGAACGCATGGAAAGCAATGCACGTTCAAGCCAATGCGGTGAGACCATTCCTACCCTTACGGGCACCTTTGGCCAATCCTGCAACATAAAGAAAAACAGAAGGTCAAACATGGCATGCGTGTGTAGCCTACATTGCGTGTGTAGAATTACTAAGTTTATGTTCCAAGTCTCATTTCTCCGTTTCAGATTACTCTTACTCTAGGAACTCTTTCGGTCGCCTATACCTGGCCCGTTCATCGGGTTGGTATGAGGCGATCTCGGAAATGAGAGTTTTCCGAGTCAGCTGCTTTTTCAAAATAATTTATAACAGTATTTTTGATATGATCAAATCAGCAGTGGCATTGAAAAATCGCGCTGTATATTTTCGATGGAAATGTATCTAGGGACGCAGTGGGCTGCAATGAACTTCTTGCTACTAGTTTATTCAAATGAGTAGTTGCTGCAATTGCCCAACTGGGGCATGAGTAGTCCACTTGCGGCCTAATAATTGCTTTATAAAGTGTGAGGCAGTTTGCCGTTGACAGTTTGCTCCGCTTGTGAAACAAGCTTCGCAGTCTGCCTCGGGTCTGCTGCGTTCTTGCCCACGTTCTCAATGTGCAGATTAAAGGTAAGTGGGCTGTCTAATGTGTCACCTAAATATTTGACATGTTTTGCCCAATTAATCGCGTCTCCGCATAACGCGAGCGGCCCCGGCTGCGTGAATCGCCGTTTTCGTGTGAAAGGTTCAGCTGCTCTCTTACTAACATTGACTTTGACCCGCCACAACTTCAGCCACTCCTGGATCAGGAGTAAGTGCTGATCCAAGTACTTCTGGGGAAGCTCGATCTTTTTCGACGTGGCTATTACAGCCGTATCGTCGGCGTACAAGGCGAGCTCCGTTTGAGGGTGGGTGAGAATATCACGCACATAGAGGCTGAAGAGCGTAGGAGCAAACTAACTGAATTTTCGAAAATTGCCAAAGTTATAAATAATACGAAAAAGTATGTACTGCTGAAGTATTACTAGATTAACCTTATATTACTAATTTCGTTTGCGCGCAGACATTGAAATGAAACTCAACTATGAAGCCTTCTACCTTTTGAGAGAAGCGTATTGTTGCGTTAGTAACCCAGAAACACAGGAAAATCAAAAATATCCTAATTCATTGGGATTTTGGGCGCGAGCTGTGATCTTGTCCTTCTGTATGGCGAGATTCGGTGTTGACCTACAAGGCAGCTGGCGGAATTTTCCCTTACCAGGCATCTCCCTCCAACGGAGTACCGCCCCGAACGGGACAAGCTACGAGTATAAGCTCCCGCCTGCTCTCTTGAAATGTATGGTATTGTAATCCATGTAAGTGTAAATGTGTGATAGTTCAGGGTGAAGATAACAGAAAAAAGAAAGAAATATCGCGCGAAGTCCGTGGTCCATTTGTTAAGGAACTTGTCCGGTATTCATCTGGTATTGATCGGAGATACCATGGAAAACTACATTTTAAAGTAGCTGGCTACGAGAAATCGTTGAGTCTATCCTGCCGTCTTGAGTTACACGAGATATAATGATGATTGCTATTTTTTATTTTACGAGTTTTTTAGTAAAATAATGCACGTGTATTGGCAATGATATACATTTCGTAGTATTCTTGTTATATATTAAATTTGCGTTAGTTTTTTCAGATATTTGCATTGTGCCTTATTTTCTTCTTACTTTTAATCATAGAAGTTCAATCTCACAAATATTTTCATGATTACCCATGCGTAACTGTCAAGACATATTTTCATTCTTACTTTTTCGCGCAAGATGCCGGGAGGCTCATAAACGGAATGGAAGAATTTATAACACCTGGCCTGAAACTTACCTCGACTTTGTGGGTCTCACAAAGGACCTAGGAGGAACACTCACATAAACGTAACGCCACGAGACACACACACACACACACACACACACGCACGCACATACATACTCTGTGAAGTGCTCTCAACTAAAGTGAAAAGTCTTGACTCCTTGCAGCTCAACGAACTCGCTGGAGTTATACTGAAGTTTAAGGAAGAACCATAGTACAATTCTTTCTTGAAAACTTAGGAAACGTTTTGTTCTTAAAATTCGTGGCTCGTATGAATGTAAGAGACTAATTCTTTTTTTTTCACTTTTACAACAGCTAATTTTTCTCAACTTTTTAAAGCCATCAACTACTCATATTCTAAAGCGTAGTAAGTAGGATTTAGATTTATATTTATTTAGTCAAAAAACTGTAAGAACTGTATGTGACGTATGGGGAGAAAATCTACTGCGCACTTTTTCTTGAGTTTCAGAAACCCTTCCCATCATTTTAACTATAAATAGTGTAAAGATGAGTGAGAGTTTAAAATAAATGAAACTTCATTTTAAAAAAGCGCGAGCTTTGAAACAAACTAGACATTTTCGTTCCCGATTTATAGAAAACTTATTTGTATCGGTAAGAGAATTGCAGATATGATTTTTCTGCATTGGTAACAAAATAGTATCTCGCCCTTATTCCTACTCCTACCATTACAAGCAAAAGGAGAGTTAAACAAAACGTGGGCATAGTGAAACTATATTCACGTCCAGAAGCAAAACAAGCATTTACTCAATGGATCAGGGAAACTGGACAAATATCTGATCGAGATGGGGGTCATTGACTCGGAAGGTGAAGTACATTATTTGTTACAAACATATTACATCTTTTTAAAAATTTATACAACACAAATTTCAAACAATTGAATATATATTTTATTATAAACTGTTTTTAAAATAAACATTATTTTTCTTTTTGATAGTCAGTATAGACTCTAATTGTATAGAAACAGTTATGCAGCAGAAAACTATTTACTTTTATGTAACTTCAATTTGTGAACCGGCTTCAATTGATGAATGTCATCTGGCAGTGCGTTGTAAAGTAACGTACATGTATTGTATATGGATTTCTAATAGTGACCTGTTGATACTGACACTTGATGAACATGATTTCTACGACGTGTTGTAATTATAAATATCAGTATTGCATGAAAATATGTTCTCACAGTTAAGTAAGTCACTTTTTACAAATATTACAGATTCGTAAATATATAGCAAAGGTGATGTTAAGATTCCAAGCTCAATGAAGAGATTCTCGCAAGGATCACGCAGATGACATTTTTTCATTATTCGAATAACTTTCTTATGCAATCTAAAGGTCTGAGTACTACATGATGCGTTTCCCCAGGATATTATGCCATATCTCAGGTGGGAATGCACATTTTCAAAATACACGCAACGAGATGCATGAAGTCTGACAGAATTGGAAAGAATTCTGAAAACTTAACATAATGAACATTTGTGTCATTGGCAAACTGAACCGTTCTTCCG
Organism: Gryllus bimaculatus; assembly: GCA_017312745.1. Taxonomy (NCBI): domain Eukaryota; kingdom Metazoa; phylum Arthropoda; class Insecta; order Orthoptera; family Gryllidae; genus Gryllus; species Gryllus bimaculatus. Next base: position 1,629,235 of record BOPP01000231.1, on the reverse strand, counting down.
TACGAGGGCATATCCTTTACGTATAACAGAAAGAAGATAGGACTTAAAATCGAGCCTTGCGGGGTTTCATGTTCAAATGGTAAAGAATTGGAAAGATAAGTAAATAACGTCCTTTCTTGCCAGTACGGTATTTCTGCTCTTTGAGATCGATTTTTAAGGTAAGAGGTTATCCAATCTATGGCAATACCTCGAATTCCTAGAAAAGGAATTTTTAATAGCAAGATGTTATGGCAAAAATGTCAAAAACTTTCGAAAGGTCTAAAAATATACCATTGGTTGCTTCATTTTGGTCCATTGTTGAAGCAACATTTTTAAGAAAAAAATGGCAGTTCTCGTAGATTTTGATTTGAAACCCGTGTTGTGAGTTTGAAACCGCTTTGTTTTTCCTTAGAAAACTTTTCATTCGCATATATAAAAGCCTCTCTAATATTTTTGATAAACTTGACAAACATTGGTTTGTAATTTTGAATTTCATGGAACAACAATGGAAATCGAATATTGTTTTTTCTATGATACTGCGAGTTGGTTTACAAACAGGATGATGTTACTTTTGTTGTGAAATATTGGTGTCTGAATGTAGAGCTGTTTTTAAAGTTTAAATAAACAAAATATGTTGTAATCAATATTAGTGACTTTTCAAAAATTTTGAAAAAGCGTTAATTTGGTTATAAAAAATTAAGGAATATTTTTCAAATGGTGTTATATGAAAATTTATTTCTTTAGTTGTTTTTATTCTGTTTTTTTGTTCATATAATGAAAACTTTTTGAATCACTTCCATCCATCAACTACATGTGTAAAATGAGCCGCGTTCAGTCTTGGGCTGAAGGAGAATTCTAGCGACCGGGATCCCTGATCGGCCGGGAATATCGTACATTATATGATCCAAAATATCCGGACACATCCATAATGGGGTTAAGGTGCGGTCGTGTTATTTATTGAGGGGTCTAGCACCCCTTGCTTTCTTGTGGCACTATCACGGTACAGGCATACGTTGACACAGTGTCACAAAAATTGTAATATATTTGGTTAAACACTTCTCTGAAAATATTGGGGATGGATCATTTTTTCAAATGCTGGATCTTATTTCAGACTTCGTTTTCTGAATGAATGTTTGAAAATTCATTATTGTGTCCCAATATCCAATCATTTTGACTCAAAAGTCAATATTAGGTGATGTGACGTTTTGCCCATCTCTGACATGAATCTCTCTAATAGAAATCCAATTGAGTAGAAAATAAAATTGACTATAAAATAATTCTGAATTTACAAAATCTTTAATTTGCTTAAAGATGAATTTTCTAAAGTATAGAAATCATTAAATAGCGTAAATACAGTGTTTTATTTAAGTCAAATAACAAAACATTACAAATTTTAGGTTATTTAAAGTGTAAAAGATGAAATGAAAATATAAATATCCGTTTAATCTCGACGTTGGGAAATAGATTCGCACACCCACATTTTCTTCATTAAGGAGACAAAAGACAACAAAACTCATTAGTAATATCTCCAATTTTACTTTCTCAGCTACTATGCACTTACGCAGTAATGCGAAAATATTGTAATGCTGTAACGGAAAGTGTGGAATATTTTACTTTTTGGCGACGATTTGAAACAAAAACTCTTAGAGTGGAAATCTAATATCCAAAAAGGGCTTAAATGAAACCTCAAAATTTTCTGAAAAATATTTCCAAATTTTTCGATTGTTTCTGTGATAGAAGAGGATTTAATATACATCTAATGAAGACCGAATCGAAGAATATAAAAAATATTTCAAACAGCGAAGAAAAATATAATTTTAATCAATTATATAATGATAAAACTTGTGATATGATTTTCTCCAAACGCATTATATTTTTGTCTTGAAACTCTTATATTTTGATATTATTTCCCAGTGGCGCACCCAAGGGTAGGGAGAGGCTCTTCCAGGTTCCCCGTGTCCCACGCTAATGATATATATTCAAAAATATAGATTTTATTAATTTTCTAAAATGGTTTTCTGACGAAAATTAATCAATAAATCAATCGTTAACGTTATAAATGTCATAAAAGTCAGCAAATAATTTTAAAAAAGATTATATCCAGTATAAATGAAAAATTCTTTATTAGAAAACAGCGAATCCGCTGGACACTAAACTCCCTTGCTGGAGCCGCCTTCCACCCAGAGAAAACTCGTGGGTGCGCCTGTGGTTGCTGCTCATTTCAAATCTATTAGAAGCAATCATGAGCGGCTGTCGCGCTCTTCCCCCTCCCCCTCCCCCAGCGAGGACACGCGTTTGGCATCGATCGCGACGGCCCACTTGCCGGCGGGCGACGGGGGCGAAATTGTCTGCGCCCAGCGCAGTCGGCCGGAGATGGACTCGGCCGTTTCCGCAGGGGCCGGCAACTTTCCATCAAAACCGGGGACAAACTCGAGGTTGCTACTATAGGAAGCGCTAGTATCGCCGGGTGCAGCTGCAGGTTAGGCGCGCCAACTTTCCCACATACAAATTGGCTAATTTGTGAGAAATACGAAAAGTGTCTTGTAAATGTACAATTATTCATAATCTCTACTTGTAAGTAAGCTTTGAAGAAGCGCGAACGTAGACGTTATCTTTTGTAACATTATGGTCCTGATTGCGACTCACGCACCAGTCACGCACGTTTAAAGTATCGTTGGCAGCAGTTCCTGTTTTAGTTCCTGTAAAGAAGGTGATGCAGCAGAACGCGCCACCATAATGGTCTCCACCATGTTATATGGGAGTTATAGGGCCCTGGGCGTTCGCCCGTGCCGTCGCGCCGCGCTGCCGTGAGCGCTCTCCGCTACATTGGCGCTATTCGCCCTCGACGCGCCGACCGCTCCACTGCCTGAACCAGCACTGTCCAATGATGGCGCTTGCCCAGCAGCCCAAGCGGCTCGCCGGTGAAATGCAGGAAGTGGTTGGGCAAGCACCACGACGGTTCGTTCCGTGCTTCTTTGGCGAACACCAAGGGGAATGTTTGGTTGGAGGGGATTCGGGGTTAGGAAGGCGTAAATATTTTGTATGTTTGTATGGATCTATAATTTAATGCATACATGTATGTAATTTGGCATTTGGTGTCGGATAATCTGACTTTTGGCAAATAGCAGTATTCCCAAGCCTGAGCTCTGTTTTTAGGAATTATTAAAATAAAAATTCGGGTAGCATTTACATTTTCCCCATACCAGCATTTTCAAATGTTCAGACCACATATGGCCGATCAGATCGTAAAATGGATTCCGAGCGGCTGAACGGACTATCTGCATCTGTAGAAGTAGGACCACATCTGCAGAAGTAATGGATCACTAGCCTCCACTGAACAATATGAGTTTTAAACGAAATATGGAACACGTGCGTAGGATATACAATGATTTTTGCGAGAAACACGTGAACAGTCTTGTTGCATAGTCGGTTATAAATTCAATGGAGGGAGATAAGGAGACCATGCTCCCTAATAAATCCAATATTTTTTAAGTGCCTGCAGCAACGTTGCCCCGGAAGTACTAGGGTTCGAAACGCGACGGGTGGCGCATTTTCGACAGCAGCTATATTGCTCGCTCGAATTCAACCATTTCCTAGAGGAGAATTTTATCGGCTGACTGCACTCTGATCGGTAATTTTCCGTCGTTTCGCGAATCAATACCACGCAAATGTCGGAATAGTACCTTAAGTATATTTCGTTGATTACTACTTCTTGAATTGCTTTTTGACTACTTATCCTATTACTTTTTTCGCGTTATTCTTGTCTTACTAAATTTGCACAACAATTTCATTTCAACACTACTCCGTTCTTTTAAACTGATGTTTTACTTCATTATAATTTAAAATATAATATTAATAAATTGGTCGATTAACAAAAAAATAATAAATTTTCCCAGAAGGTGATGCAAGAATATTAAATCCTAAGTTATATTCAAGGAAACATTTTGCGAAACAGAATTTAGACTTTTTAGCATATTTGCATTTCAGTAAGATGTAAAAGATTTTTTAAAAATTTGTCTGTGAATGTAAAATTAACTCGCATACCCTTTCGGAAATAACAAACGACATAACCAGGACGTATAACGTAAAAAGGAAACATTTCGTAGAGAGTTCCTTCAGGCTAATTACCCGTAAATGCTTCTATTTGCTATTTTTCTTTTTTGAACAGTCATTTCTCCCACACGTTGTTCGCGTCCTGTGCAGTTCCTTGACTTGGTCGAAAAAGTTTTTTCTTCTCTCGCACTGGCGGCCTCGCGTGCGCTGGTCCTTCATCTACCGCCTTCGCAGCCCTTGCCAGCGCCCTCTCCTCCTCCTCCTCCTCCTCC
>BOPP01000231.1:1589258-1624806 GCA_017312745.1 Gryllus bimaculatus | reverse complement strand
TCCTCTTCCTCCTCCTCTTCCTCCTCCTCCTCCTCCTCCTCCTCCTCTTCCTCCTCCTCCTCCGTCGCGGCAGGCGCGCGCGCGCCTCCACAGATCCGCCGTCGCCGTCTCTCGGCGCTTGAGCGCCGGCTACCGTTGGCAGCCGGCTGCCACTCCAGCGGCGCTGGATACACAAACACGCCGCGCCCGCCGCCGCCGCCCTTGCGTAACGGCCGAGTGGAGGATACAGAGAAGAGGCGCCTGCTCCGGGCAGAGCGGTGCAAGGAAGTTACTTTTCCGTCAACACTCTAGAATAAAACAGGATTTCCTTCAACTCGTAGCAAATATTTTTCTCTTCGATGCAGAAAATAATTTTGTACATTTTTATTCTCGAAATTCTTTCTTTTTCTGGAAGTATGGTGGCAAGCAATGTTTTATATCAGGTCAAATATTGTAAAATAATTGCTTACAAATAATATTGTTTGGGTTGCGCATGGGTAATTTCTTGGTATTATAACACGGATATTGTTTAATCAGTTATAAAATCATAATTAGTTTTTAAATACTTTTTTTTAATTTGCTGAATCTCCCTTTGGTAAGGGGGCGTTGAGCGCATTGCGCTTACGGAGTAATCCATTAATGATTAATATTGTATCTGTCACGTCTCGTCGCAGACAGTCGTCAACAGGTCCGCCACGTAGCATTTCCCGTCCGCGCCTCCTACCACGCGCTCCTGCGTCACTACCCAGCGGTCAGAATTGGGAAGGAATTACAAAAAGGGTAGGATTTAGGACACTTCACAGGAGTTGGACTAGCCCTTGTGATACAGCCAAACTGGTTTTGTTGGAACACATTTCACATGAGATTGTCCGGGATTCGCCGGGATCAAACCCGGGCCTACGTTGGTGAAAGGCGAGCGACGTAGCTCTGAGCCACCAACTGTTTAAACGATGGTGTAACGGTTAGCGTATCGGACTGTTGTGCCGAAGATGGTGGGTTTAAACCCGATCGAAGCCGTGGGTTTTTATTGGCGAAAAAATCCTTTGTGCGCCTTCCTTCGGAGGGGAAGTAAAGCCGGCTGTCCCATGTTAGTAGATTTACTTGCATGTAAAAGATCTTCAAGCCTAAATGACGCCTCTGAACTAAATTCAAATAGCCTGTTTCTCGCCCAAGAAATACCTCCTTTCTCTGCTAGTTGGTGAAAGGAGCGTAGCGAAATTTGCGCGGTCAGACGAAAGAGCAGGCCTCATGTCCTGAGTCTCGCCACGTAAAATAAGGTATTAATTCAATTCAAAATTAAATTGTAGTAAACGGTTTAGTTAGTAATGTTGGTTACATTAATAGGAGCCGAAATGCTAGCAACGCAAGAAATGTTTTTCATAAGCAATTTTATCTACAATAAAAGGAAAGTCCTCCTGGTTTTTAAAATTATTATTTATTTTATAATTTATAAATATTTCATTAAATCGGATTTGACATAGGATATATCTCATCAAACATTCAGACTTGCTTCCAAGTTCACCATGCTACAGCGAGGGTTGTGTTTGTTCCAGATATTATGACTTTGGACACTTTTTCCCCGACTGCGAGTAAAGATCAGCGAATCTGTGCCTACTCCAAGGACTCTTTTAATTTCCCAAACATATTTTCTGCAATCTCTATATGCAAGAAACTAAAACACGCACATGACACATCTTACTCAGCTTAATACAACTTACTCAACATAATTTGTATTTTCTTATTTTAATGCCTCTAATAAAATTGATCCACAAGTCCAATACAAAGAGGGCATTATGTTCTTAAAGAAATGTGATTTTAGATAAACACTTACGAAATAATTTTTTGTGGAGTGTTTTAGATGATGTGATTTTGGGGTGTGTTTGTAGGAGATCATGTGTTCTTCCTTTTTCTTGCATTAACATTCAGCGTTGGGAGCAAAACAGGAGGAGACAATTTTATGCACACTTTGTCTCCTTCGTGCATGCTACATCATGAGATGTGCCCATGTGAAGAGAATGATGACTATGGATGGGCGAATGATCCTTGATAATCGAAATCAAGCGTTTGAATGAAAATCAGAAGGGAAGTGAGGTGTAGTCCGCGAACACTTTTTGACATTTTATCGAGCAGCGTTTCCAGATACCTGTCTTAACACTTCGGTTTCAGATGAGGTCTTGCCAAAACAAAGACGTATGCCTCAACCAAAACGAAACACGACACGGTGTCCCAGAACAGGAATGACGGAAGACAGAAAATGATGGAGTAATGAGTTCCACTGGATATTTAAAAAAACAGTCAAAAATAGGGAAGGAAAAATATCTCTGAAAAAAAAACAAGCAAATTAGTGAATATTATACACTGGAAATGATACTATGTGTAGAAATTAGACATTAATTTAGGGAATATCAGTTTTAACGCATACTTACAAAGACAGTTAAAACATTCAAGTTTACAGGATCTTCTCACCTGGGAAGCGTTTCCACGAACCACATCACTTGCGAATTGGAGGCCTTTGGGGATTGCGAGTAAATATAATCCGACTCGGACTAGCACGCTGACATACGCGCCACTGTTCCGTTTCACGTACCAAACGCCCCAAGTATTTGACGCTGCGTGTGGGAGCTCTCAGAGGCGCAGAAATCCCGTCTTCCAAATATCCGCGTCTATCGCCGGGCGTCGACAGAACACAGGGCAGGCGGCACCGGCGATCAGAGCTTATTGTTCGAGGAAAGACGAGGCGGAAGTGAGGCTCCGTGTTTTGCCGATGCAAGTGATGAATGGAACCGGGTGCGATTGCGTACGAGGTTGGTGTCCAGTCTGCGACTGGAGCTTCGTCAAGTTCCGAAAAGGAGTCAAGTTGAAAATCGTCGGAGACGGGAACTAGACGGTAAGTTTAAAAATACATAACAGTTGATCATTTTGTGTTTACGGTCGCGTCATCTGTTAAGAAGATTAGTCCTGTAAAAGTAGTGCAAGTAGTACTTTTTTCTTAGGGAGGTGAAGGTGATACTCCTGATCTGTATAGTGAGATCTGGCGCCGACCTACACGTCGGCTAGGTCGTCTCAATCAGGTATCATCCGCCAGTGGGGCATTGTCCCACACGGAACAAGCTTTAAGGTCCCGACATGTGTGGTAAATGTGTTGTAATGAAGTCCATGTACGTGTGTGTCTGTAAAAGGGTGAGAATAAGACAAGGAAAGGAAGGAAAGATCGCGTGAGATCCATAGCTCGTTTTCTTAGGGGTACTCCTCCAGCATTCCCCTGGTCTTGATCGGAGAAATAACAGAAAACTGTCGGTCAGAGCAGCGTCCGCTAGAAATTCCCTCCACACAGCGGCTGAATTTGACCTAGCTAAGCTAAAGGTAAAAATTCTGCTATCGGCGGGACTCGAACTCCACGATTTTCGGGTCAGAGACAATGCAGTGACATCAATTGATGTCCTGATCTACCTAAGCCAGTACATTACAAAACACACAAATAATCAGAAGTGACGTGAGGATGCCAGAAGTTTTATTATTTAACCAATTGTGAATGTGATGAAGAACATTCATACTAGCTGCCTCCGTTTTCTTGGAAGACAAACTCAAAGCAATTGCGCCAATAAACGCCAAACGAACATTCGATGCAACAATATAATACTTTCTCTTTACTACTTTTTAATACGAATAATATATTATCAAGCTCGTTATTTATTGCTTGACTATTTATAAACTACTGGTATACTGCTTTAAAAATGCTGTTGTGATGTGTTTGAAAAATGGGGTCCTGGAGAAGCAAAAATGTTACTATTCGGAAACGGTTCATGAGAATGCTAATGGTACTTTCTTCCTCGTCACATGATGTCAGTAATCGCCCTGAGTATGAGAGAATAATCGTTACATCAGTTATAAAAAATTGACGATTATCACAATCAATTATATCCAGTTTTGGGTCCAAATGGAAACTGTTGTATTGGTTTTGTATTTTCCATTTTTTCCCCCGGGTATCTTAAAAAACCATTGACACCTCTCACATCACGAGAGGCTCGTAAGTTTTCCGTAAATTTGCGCGCAAATTTGAAATAAGTAATATACGTATTACACGCCAATCATGGCATTTTGTTTTATGCTGTGAACATAAAACCGAGAAGTAAAATATGAAATATGCCTTACGGCTGTATGTCGGACGACGTTACGGGACGATTAAGAATTCTAGTGTTACAGAGAACAGTGGCTCATATCTAGCTTTTCCGTGGTTTTCTTTTACCTAGGAGCACGATCCTCTTTATTTTAGGAGAATACCAGAGCGGGAACTTTAACAATGGACAGCAGACGGCGGCCAGTCCTTAGGTGTGCATCCTGAACTACTTCCATCCTTCGAGACGAGCGATGGGTGATTCCCATTTCCATTTAGTATAGTCTCAGTGTTTTAATAGTTATTTAAAAAATGTCTATTATTAGGATTACATTTATTGAAGTTATTAAGAAATTAATTTATTGCGAATAAAAAACAATTTTATTGGCGTATTTCGAGAGCGTATTGCGCAGGACCTGAAGGTGTACAGTGCATGCGGTGCTTTGTAGCTATGCAGAGCACATGCATTCATGTACTCTCCCGTGTCCGTGCAGCCTAGGGTCAAAAGTACTTCTACAGTTCTCCGAATACGCAGTAGTAAACCCAACTTTCCCCACGAGCCTTGACTGTTCGCCAACAAAACAAACACTTAACGTATTCGCCCCTGTATTCGCGGCGCACTGCGCTATTGCACTTCTCCGAAGTCCCTCTCGGCAGCTTCCTCTTTCTGACGGCGGCCGAGAGGAGGTGCGATATGCATCGCCGCCAGAGTCTTAAACACTCTAAATATAAGGAGCTTAAGACCTGGGTGTCGACGTTTGCCTTTGACCTAACGCTCCCCGCGAGCTACCGCTTCATTTCCCAGCCACCTTCACAAGTCTGGCAAAAGGAGGAGTGGAGTGTTATTATCTCGCGAAGAATAGAGGTCGATGACTTGTGTGCGTGCGAGGAAGAAGGGCACATTGTCGTATTATAATGAATGAATATAACTGCGTACGCTCTTTCCTTTCTTGGAAAAGTGGTCGGGGGACTATTCTTTTATGAGTCGTCGTGTCCTTTGAAGAATAGTCTCCCGTTTCACATTTTCCTTTTACGGCATTTCCTCTCTTCACTGGGGCAATGTGCTTCTTTCTCTGGTCGTCGCAGACGTCCAGATCTTGGCCTTCTTTTCATCAGTAAAGTAGAATCATAACTCTGTGCCAATTACACGTTTATGATTTCTTTTATGTCAAAAAATGTACTAAAATATTAATATTAATATTAACATTCATAACCTTAAAATAGAAGTAAAGACGGATTTATGAACGTGCTTCAGTTAAAGGAAACATCACTTATTTTATATGACCATGGATTATTGCTTAGTTAATCAACATCACGTTTATAACGGATATGTTTGCAAGAAAACAACTTTCATATATTTGCTTTTTATGATTCAGCAGGCATTTGTTCGAATACAGCTTTTTCATCATACAATTTCAATAAACGAAAAAAATATGTAATAAAATGTGCATTAATTTTTTTAAATATGCCTGAAACATGTTGCGATTCCACTGTCACTCCATGTATATTAAATCGTTAATGTAATGAATGTTAATAAAAAATTAAAATCGCAAGAATCCCTTTCGATCAGGTGTTAAAAAAATGACCGTTCCTTCAGACCGTTCTTAAATGTAGACGTTAAACGAAATAAAAGGAATAAAGATCAGCAAGGTAACCAACCGAAATAGTTTCATTCCAATTCAATAATGTAGAGGGAAACCCAATAGGAACTGGAACCGAATGAAATGATGTCTATTTTTAACAGATATTCATAATCTTCTGATCCTTGTTTCCCTGTGTTCATTTTCCGACTGTGACCCTTAGTGTACACAACAGATATCTTGAGTGTTTCAAAGGGTAAATATTTCGGATAGCTTTATCGATGTTTCGCCATCGACAGAAAAGTAGTGGACAAGATGCCCATTGTATCCGCGAGTGTCAACGTAATTCATGATGCACGCCGCAGATTCAATTGACTTCAATACGAATCAGGAACTCAAGAAAACGTGCGTAGATAATCTTCTCCCCCTACGTCACATACAGTTTTTTTTACTGTTTTTTGACTAAATAAATGTAAATCTAATTCTAAACGAACTGAATATCTTATGAACAATATAACACAGAGAATATAAATATAGAAGTCACGGTAGGAAGATTAATGAACTCTAGTTGTATTTAAAGTGGATAAAGCCGGATTTTTCATATTAATTCTGTACTGCTATCGGACGAGAGAAAAAGACTATCTTCTTTGTTAGTGGAAATAGATCCATAAGAGTCGAGGTCCAAATTTGTCAGTTTGCTCCTTACCAAAATCATATTATTATCTTTCCCCGTCCAAAAGTATGTAAACTAGCTGCTACTTTTTGACTAAAAGATTGTACTTTGAGAATTCTGAAATGCCTATATCTGTAATCGATGATCACGTAGGTTTCTTTCTCGGGTCTTTGATAACGTCTACCGCAGCAGGAACTGGTTATTGCCCATTCTCCGACTGGATTTTCTCGTTGTATTTTAGGTTTGGGAATAGATCTAATAGCTCTGGTATCCCACAAGAACTCAAACGGCGTGCTTTCAATGGTATTTTTAAAACTTATGATTTGTCCGACATTCAATGTTTTGTACTAGTCCTTATGGCAAAAAATCGTATGCAGTTTTAAGCTATCAAACTCTGTTTTTAGTAAATATTAACACCATTATTAATACAAATTATTTTTGTACAATTTTTTTACCACAAAATACACATTTAGTATAAAATATTGTTTATATGCAATTTATGCGTAATTTATTGTAGGAAGAAACAAGGTTGATTGTAGAGCAACCACAAACTTCTTGTTGAGAACGTTATTGCCTCGAACACCTCCCAACCCATACGTACGCACGCAAGCGCAATTTCAATCGTGTGCTTTAATATGCTTCATAAGGCAGTTGGATAAAATAAAGATTGAAACGGGAACTATGTACGTATTTTACTTATAACATTATGATTATTTTACACTTTATTTTTAAAGTGTTGTGAAGTTTTATAGGTTTTTATTGCTTCTGGATAAAATATAAGACTATTTTCTCAAAAGTGGATTCTGGATAATATATTGCTTGGGGTTGAAGTTTTCTCATTGTACCTTTCTCGACTTAAGTTATTTAGTCCTTCAGCAAATGTTAATAACAAAACAAATTACGGAAATAACGTGTCTTACCCAATACAAGGAAAGATCTGTAAAGAAAAGAAATTGACTTCAACGATCTGATCATTCGGTCATGAAAATTTGCTCAGGCTTTGTTTTCGTTACGTCGAACGAAACCAAATTTAAGAGGAAATTTGCGTAGACTTTTGTTGCGTTACTTGGGTTGAAAGTAAATTAACGAGGAAATAATTTTGTTGCAGCGACACAGAAACGAAAGGTTTCGTTTCGCTTCGCTTATGTTGCCATCCTTCAATCTAGTGCTATCAACAAAAAATAAAACATATTGTAACGTATTAGCCAGCGTGCCTCGTGGCATCTATTTGGGGACGCTTGGTAGATGATTAGCCTCGCCACATGAAGGAGAGAAGGGTTTTTCCGTAAAGCAAGAACGCGGAAACGGGAGAAACAAGGCTTTGGGGTCTTCCGGTCTTTAAAAACCTTTAATTGTTATAACCGAGGTGAGGAGTGGTTGAGTGCCACGATTCACGCCGATTCTCAATCGGATAAGATCGCTCCTGCGATCGAGGCAAACCATCCGTTGGTACACCAGAACGGACTTTGTGTCCCAGTGTGACATCCGGTCACGGAAAAAAGGCTTTGTGCGCGCTTCAAAAGTAGGAGTGGCGAATGTCACAATCGAAACCGATCATCAGTCGGGTTTGAATCGTTCCCGCGGGGATAGGGGATAGTAGGTCTATCAGAGCTAGGGTGTAAGAAGGAAATTAATTGTAAATATTTGTTGTGTTTTCTTTGTTAATAAATATATTTGTTATATGAAAGCTCTGTGTTTGTGTTCGCTGTGAGTAACCATGACGTCACAATATTCAATATCCACCCCTTGTTTCCTACCATCGTCACACTCACACGCAGAATAACTTCCCGCGATGTGAATTTGCAATGGTGAACTTAGACCTGAGGAGTACGATGTGCACCCTATCCAGTGGCGACCGGTGTGGAATTCTATTGGTAATGCTATTTAGCTATGCGACATCGATGCACTCTATGGGACAAAATGTAAACTATTGCACAGCTGCTTTTGGTTTCGTCTAATTCATAAGAGGCGCATACAAACCAACAAAACGGTCTTTATACAACGTTCAATGAGAAGGAACCAATCAGTTGGTGGCTCAGCGGTCCAGAAAGAGACCGGCAGACAGAAGTCCGCCCTAAGCGTTTGTAGAGAGTATTCAAGGAGCTTCGAAGGATTAAACGTTTGTTCAAATCAATTACTACAAAGAAAAATATTTTGAAGAATCGATATTTTATACATATCTTTGTGATGAAAATTATATTTTCCTTTCATTTTTTGGTGGTGCCACTAGCTCTATCCTGAAAGCCGCCACCCATCTAGCCTTTCTCGGAGCGTGCTGGGAAGTGCTGCTATCAGTAGTATAGCTCTGAAGAATGCCACAGCAAGATGGCCGAAACGTCAGTACAATTGACCGAGACGCGGCTCATCCATGATAGCAAAGAATGCTTTGACTCCGGCCGCGGAAGCCTACGCACGCGTACTTCGAAGTTGTTTCTGCCGAACGGATGTTTCGTGAGTTGTTCTATGAAGTCGATTGCTCATGTTGACGTCACTGGAAAGTAGGTTCGCCTTATTGGCGCTGGTGGTTCATTTGCATTAAAGGGAATATTGGAGCAATATTACGTTCACAGTAAACACAGCTGCATGAAATATTGCTGAATCAAAGGACAGACGGGGTTCCTTTGTTCTAACACAGGAAATCTTCCCAATATCTCTTATATTGACATCCTGGTATACAATTTTTTTGCAACATTGGTGATTTAATTTATTGCGGTAAACAAAAACACAGGACGGTTTCTAGGATATATTACATTTCTTCCATCAATTTTAAAAAAATAATAAAAATGCACACACTAATAAACTTTCTGCCCTGCTACTGTATTTGCTTACAAGCACATACTGATAAATAGTCCATCCATAGAAATACACGTGACCCCATCCTTCCTATCCATCCGTATCTGATGGGTTTACAAAACACTGCGCGTGATCTCCCGATAGTTAACTTTCCCCAATTCACTCTATGCCTCCTTCATTTAGAATTCATACAGATTTTTGACACTTTTTTCGAACCTGTAGATTTCATTTAAATATATCTTCCAGACAAATAAAATTGTAGTGATTTATTGCAATATAACTGCCTTTTCATAATCTCTTATGATTACGTAGATGATATTAAAAAACGATTCAACGGTTTTTACGATTTTTGTCCGTCTGTTTGTCCTGCGTAATCTCTGGAACGGCTAAACCGATTACGATACGGATTTCACTGAAATATGCGTTCCGGGCGACATCAATACATTTCAACTAAGTTAAAACAGTTTCCTGAAATTTTAGAAAACATTTTCTCATCCATACATTTATCTTTGCTCAATCGTGCACACGTCGTGGATACTTCACAATATTTTTTTAGTATACTATTTTTGAATATTATGTGGGCGTTTTGCATATGTTCTTCTGCAAAGAATACATTTTGAATCACAAAGTAACTAAAAAGAAATACTCGATCAATCAGAAAAATGAAAATTGAATTTGAATGCGATCACGGAATAGATGATTAATGTATTAAGATATAATGGAATTTAATGTTCAGAAGTTGAAAAAAATACTCTGAAGAAACGGGTACAGTCTTTTCTTCTTTTATTTAAATGACTAATCTTCGAACTTCCATCTAACTTATATTCAGTAGATAACTCTTCGATGGACATCTTATATTGTAAGTAAATTGCCATACGTTCCCGGAAGAAATATAATGGCGCGTTATTCAGTTGACTTTGACAAGCACTTCCCTTCTTTATTGGTGGCTTCACGTGGAATCTTCCAAAGGTAGTTCCAAGCGTGGATATATTTTCGTTCTAAAACCATTATCTATTCTTAACAAGCTCCCCCTACTAGACGACTTCTTCGAAAAAAAAATCGTTTTTGCATTGTTTGCACCGAATGTCAAGAAGCGTCATTTGTTTTCTAGGAAACATGACGAAGACGAGGCGCCGGCGCCGCGTCCGTCGGATACGACCCGAGAAGAGAATAACAATTTCGCGAACATCCAGCCAAGAGGCTTACGATGAAAATGTTCTTTTCGTGCCGGCACGTTGCCTTGCCCCGATGGGAACTCGCCGCGCCGCCCCGGAGAGAATTTCCTGCCACGTCTTCTAGCGGCGCGCCGTAAATCATAGACGTAAAGAACGCCGCGACGGCACAGACACCTCAGGCTAGCAAGCATCGGGGTGCTATCTGGAAGCTCTTCCGTTCCCCAGAACTACACAGGAAAAGAAAACGGCGGCGCAGAAGAGAGACATTGAGGAACTGCTAACCGCGTCAGTCAGAATGAGATCATAAGCTAGTGGTCACACCACATATGTCTTAAACTTTCATTTAATTTGTATTTGTAATGGTTTGAAAATGAAACAGTATATAGGACTTTATTCGGTTTTAGAGTGGAAAAATAATTTTCCTTTATTAAAAAGAACAAAAAACAAGATTTCCAAAGTGAGAATCATACATTGAAATTACTTCGTGTATCGGCATTTGTATTGTAACTCTAGTTTATTTCACTTAATGAAGCAGACACAATTAGACAACATAAGTGTTTTACATCCACGACACATGTTCAACGATCTGTTCTCATATATATTTGTTGGCAAATGACCCCTTTGTTGATTACAAATGGAATAAATGATAATTCTCTAAGCTGATGATATGAATGTATTGTCATTCATCAAAAAAAGCAAGAAGTAGGATAAAGGATTTCCAGCTTGGTTGCCTGATAACCAATTAATACTAAACTTTCAAAAGACTATTGAACGCAGCATTCAATTTAAAAAAATAGCATACTTCATTGAAAATTAACGAAGAGCAATTACTTAATGTTAAAGAAGAAATTTTTTGGGTCAACTCATTCTGTTATAATAATAATAATAATAATAATAATAATAATAATAATAATAATAATAATAATAATAATAATCGAGACAGTGAACTTGTCCAATATTTCAACAGCAAAATAATGTTCTAGTATTAAACACAATGTAGCACTATTAGGAATTATATTATAAACTATAAATTATATTGGCTTCTAACAAAAGTGCTAAACTTATTGCAAAATACTAATACCATAATTCTCATGAGCTATTGAATCATTTATTTCACAACACGTAATGCATGCAACGGGCGTCGCACGCCAAAATGGCGAAAAAAATGTTTAAAATATCATCCTGCATTCCATTCTAGTATTCATGATGAAACCTCAAGGAACGGTATTCATTGCCCATCAATCGAGTATTAATCAAAGGGTCCTGGAACATTGCACTCCGAAATCTATATAAACAACACCCTCAAGAAACACCGCTTTTACGTTTTACATTTGTGAACCAGTATTAAAATAATTTAAATAATGTATACTTAAAAAAAGTATTTACGTTTGGCGAAATAGTATACCATATCAGTTTTGAAAATTAACGGAAGTGTAGTTTTTATTTCTGTCTACATTTAAAGATCGTGAAATGTGTGTGTGACTCTATTTATTTAAAAATGAAATGAACTATATTGCATAGATATAAAGAAGTTACTATTTAATTGAGTGTGTAATGTTCAACTTATTTATGTTGCAGGTATTCCAAATGTTGACTATATTACGAATAATTACAGCGCGATTGCGTTTAAGGTAGGAAGGAGAAATATCCAGTATTTATTATTTTAAATTTGAAAAATATAATGAATTATTGGTACTTATTATAATAAGACAAGGTGTATTTACGAACAATTGAGTGCAACTCGGTGGCAGTAATTTATAATGTAAAGGAATATCAATATAAAATTAATGATAAAAATATTACACACGACAGCACTGCACTTTTCTGCACTGCTCTTCACTGTCCCACATTTCAACATCCTTAGACGCTATTCACAACACTTTTCTGAACTACACGACACTTTAAGTTGCATTGGTTTTAACTTAGAAAAATTTTTAAAGTTGCTTACTTTGTTGTTACTAAACCAGTTCTAACATATTTCTCAGACAAGTAATATTGCGAGGATTGGTTTTGAATGTTGTTACCGGCAAACTCTTATATTTCTATCGACGTATTAAAACTTCCCTACATATGTTCTCTGCTTTTTGTCCGAATTTTGTGATTATGGTCGCCTCTATTGAGATATGTTTATTGCTCTAGTCTATTCTCAACTTCCTACCAAGCTGGTTGGGATATGCTCGATTTATGTAAATCGTAAATTACCATGTTTTATTCTTCTTGTTTCTAGCGGTTCCCATCACTTTTTAAGTATGTAAACTTGAAAGCTTTATTTTCAATTCTTTCTAAAGGATTCGTACGCTTTGTTAGTAAGTGGGATACCAAAGGTTACTTCCTATTCCACAATAGAACGGACAAGATATGTACTATATGTGATAAAAATACGGTGAATAATTGTATTACAAATTAATAAGCTTAAATTGAATTTAAATTAATCTCCCTCCAAGTACTGCCCTTGGCTATAGATATGCTTGTCACGACATTGAATTCATGACGAAGCATTTCTCGAAGGCTTCTTTCGGAAGCGTTCAGCTACAGTGTCATATCCCTCTGAATGTCGGAAATGATGTCAAAACGTTTTTTCTTTTACCACTCTTCTTATTTTTTGAGAAGAGCCACAATTCGCATGGTGCTAAATCTGACGAGTAAGTCGGATGTGAACGGACCGGAGGCCTTTTCCGGCTAATCGTTGAGAATCAGAAGAGGCCTGTGGCACAACGCATCGTCATGATAAGGAACGTTGCCATTGGCTCATTTTTCTGGGCGTCTCACTTGCAAATTATTGGTTAAAATACTCGTACCCACACGGGATGTGATTTTTTATAAGCTATCGAATAGGTATTAGTCTGTTCCAACGAACAAATTTTGTCCCATTTCGTAAGCTTTATCTCTTTTAGGGGTCAAAGGACATTCCGACGTTGCTCGTCACGTCCGCTTTTAAATCACTCATTCTGCTTGTAAAGAATATCCAACATTATCGCCATTCGCTGATTTGAACATTTCATGAGTTTCTTTGTCGCTTTCAACTTGAAACAACACTCCATGTTAATGCGTAGTTGAAAATTCATGATGCGCGACAGACACGGTAAACACGGCCTCACTCTTACTGCTCTGGAAGCCGACAGAGAAGTTAGTCAGAACGTTCTGAAATTTGACACTGCCCATCTCAACGGATCATATTATCGGACATATTACATCAAATAGATGAAACGTGATCAGTTGCTGCTATACAAATTTATTCTTTGTATTTTTAGCACTCATTGTATGTGCCAATTGAGTCCGCACTTTCTTTGCCGCACGGCTATAGCGCACTTTCTTTAATATCCGCATTACGAAATGCAACGACTTCCACGTCTTTCTCGTTCGTTGGTTTATTTCATTCTCCTTCCGTAACTTATCTGGCTGAATACCAAGATACGTACACGACGATACCAAATGAAGTCGCTACCCAACTAGCAATCAGGTACAGCATAATCAAGAGCCCTGTTCAATATAATTGCTTAAATTTTCGATCCGTTAACTTCCATACCGTATATTTCAGTCCAGTTTTGCTAGTATGATAAGACCTGTGGCAAAATATTTTCATTGCCCTTTAATTTTATTACTCGGAATAACACGCAATCGCCTGAAGTCATCGTACTTTACAACGTGTAATATTTGGGGGATCATTTGCCAAAGCTATGAAAAATAATTCTTTAATCCTTGGAACTACACGAGTATATATCCCCGACATGAAAGTTTCTCAATAAGTGGTTGATGACGCAAGGCGTTTGGGAGATTTGTCCATCCCTTAACACATAAGCAAAAATCCTTAAATTCGGTAGAATTCGAACCTGATACCTTTACAAAATACGCCGTCCCGACACCACCGCCTTAAAAATTTCCGATACTCCGTTGTGCCGTTTTTTTATGAAAATCTATACCGCTATCGCTAGATGTGTGTTAAGAGTAAATTTTTATGTATTTACATAGAATACCTATGTGTTAAAATAATATAATGATGTGTAATAAAATAATTATAATGTATGGTATCATTATAATTAAAGTCCAAAATTTATGCAGTAAAACTCTCTAAAAACGTGCAATAAAACACCAAATCGTGCAAAAATATGCAATAAAAAGATCAAGATTTTGCAAAACGTTGTTATGTAGCCTAAAACTCCAGTTAATTCACTTATCAACTTATTTTTATATTTTTTATGTGATATGTAACGTGAATGAAATATTATAATTTGAGTATTATTATCATAATTAAATTCATTCAAACAAACCATATTTGACATTTTAAATATTATTCGCACACAAAATTAAATTAGCATATAAACACAAAAAAGTAATTTACAAGTAAGTATATTTCCAAATTATTTTCTGAGAAATTATTTTATCTTATATCAACGGATCTATCCCTGCTGCAATAGAGAATTTGTGCACGCCATAGCGGACGGCTGTTCTGAGCATGAGCAGACACACTAATGTGATGTGAAACATGAACTGCGCATGCGCATTACTTCAACGTTCGAGAGTGCACAAACTCTTTATTAACTCAGAATTTTTAATTAGACAATAGGCATCATGAAAAGTCATCATGACAGTAGGCATCACAGACTCTCAAATCATGGTGCAACAAATTCAGAATAGATACATATTAAACGGCACTCTGGTTTCCAAGACAACCAGAAAGCACTACTGAGTTGTCATAAAAATGTTTTTCTTAAATGAAAAATTTAAAAAATATAAAATTAACAAGTTTATAACATAAAAAAATGTTTTATGCAATAAAATCTTTGCAATGAATCTTTCACATTCGTCCAGTAACATTCCAAACTGTGAAATTTTCAAACAGCATTACCTAAACGTGCAATACCGTGCACTAATTCCCAAACATACCATTTCGTGCACAATAAAACGAGTACAAAAATAACGTCCTTTGCATTATTAAAATTTCTGTTAAGGTTTCATCCAATTTCAAATTAGCAAGGAAAAGATGGGAATCTGGTCATTAATTATTATATATATATGATATTCATGTTATTTCAGTAATAAAGAAAGTAAATTTTTCGGAAAACAGCCGTCAGAGAGAGTGCCCTTCTTTCTTTACATCCTGTCGTTTTCTTTTGGTTCTTCTCGTCCCGTTCTTTGGGTTGCCTAGCCCACGTAGGCGCGCACCGGAGAGTCGAACCGCGAGAAAGCAGCGCCCGGTCAAACGAACCGGTCACGAGTCGTCGCTTTTCACCAGAAACCCCTCTCAGAAAAATGGGAGGGCATCCTCGCATCCGGCCGCCGTTATCTCTTCCATTCGCAGGCACGAGGGCGCTCGCAAAGAAGGCCCTCCCTCTCGCTGCTCCCGGCCACCAACGCCGCCCGCCCACCCGCCTTCCCACTCACCCCACCATACCACCCGCTTTCGCCTCATTTCCTACTCTCCTCACCTCCTGCCCTCGCCTCACCTCCTGCCCTCGCCTCACCTCCTACCCTCGCCTCACCTCCTACCCTCGCCTCTCCTCATACCCTTGCCTCACCTCCTACCCTCGCCCCACCTCCTACCCTCGCCCCACCTCCTACCCTCGCCCCACCTCCTACCCTCGCCCCACCTCTTATTCTCGTTTAACCTCGCGCCTCAATTCATCTCATCATTATACCAAGAACCGCGGTAATGAGTATAGCAAATTTTCTAAAGAAGGGAATAGTTTTAAAAGCAAAAGAGATTAAAACCTTAAATTATATTTCTTTTTGTTTTCCATTGAATATTTACCAACATAATAATGACGGTGCCAGGGAAATAAACACGGCAACATTTTCCCCAGATGTCTGTATACATTAAACACTACATAGAATTTACCAAAAAATAATATTTCCCAATCGATCTGACTGATGGTAACACCACCCCACGAATTTGAAACTGATGTTGAGGGAGGGATTCTTAATAATTTCTCAATTTTTCTGTCATATCAAAGAACGGTTAAAAAGTAGTGCTGCTCCCATTTTCGGCAAACTCAGTAGCTTCGGAAATTGCAAGAATACTTGTTCAATATTGAAGATAGAGACTCTTAAATGAAGCTTGTTCTAAATAATTACATTTTAAAGAAGGGCATGTACAATTTTTTTAACGAGCAGATTTTGTTGCGTTTCTGCATAAAGATAATTCAGTTTTTTTGTTTTTTTTCAAAAGCTACGTCGGTTTTTTCCTTTAAATTATAATGTTAAAGTTTCTAAAAGTATATTGTTAAAAAGATCAGTTTAAAATGTTTTAAAAAACCTAATTTTCGCGTAATGTATGCTTAAAAGTATTGCAGTTTATAAAAAATTCTCATTATGTGCTCTAAGTTTTGTCTTTTTTTCGTAGAAAGAGCAAAGGACTGTTAAAGATGGTGCAGGTCGAATTTTCGAATTGAACCTAATTTTCGATAATTGTATGTTATCCATGGGAGAACGAGAGATAATGGGTTAGACCAGTTGGTTCTTACACGTCTATAAAAGTTAGTACGTCTGAGCGACTGGGTGGTGTCGTGGAAAATCGCCTGTCGAATTAAATCCAAATGCCTGAGTTTGAGTTTCAGCGTGGAGAAAAAATATTGCTGATACGGATCACTTTTTCAGGTTCATGTTGTCTACTGCGAAGCCATTACAAATAATGCAAGAAATGATGTACTGTTATATCAGCACAAGTGTTCAAGCGTTGGGAATCTTTCTTTTGAAATTTCAACAATATCATTGAAAATTATTTTCTTAGATAAACTTGAGTGTATTTTTCTCTCTTGTAAACTAGAGGTTCTCCAACAGCACATTCTTTCTCGTATTATTTCAAATTTTAGCAGTTTTCGTAGTTTAGACCTGACGTTTTTTAGAGTTCTTTACTCTTTTTCGAAAAAAAATATATTGGGGAGTTTTGGAAAAATGTTTTTAATAAATTGCATTTACTTCAAGCAGAAATTACACGAAAACTATTCGTAAGTTAAAATATCTTTTCTGTATCATAATAACGCCGATTGATCCTGCTATTTGTCTACACATATTTTGGATTTTTAATGAGGTTTTATGTTTGTCATATACCACTGTTTTGAGCAAGTCAGTGCCAGGTGATGCCCTTTGATCTTATCTTCCCATCTGCGTAGTAGTATACGAGATTGTTGAAAATGTAAGGGGATCCATGAAAAAAACTCTTTCTGTAAAATACTTTGATGAATAGGAGGAACAGGAACACTTGCTTTAGAGAATAGCACGCAATTGGTTTGCAGTATGAGAAATGATATTGTTGGGAATACAATTTAATTTGCTGAAATAGAAGAACTCACATCCCGAGAAATCTTTATGACCAGCAGCTCGCCACGATTTGGGCAGGACAAAGAAATTGAGAATGGGTGGAGCAGAAAGCTCGTCGATTTCTCCGTGTTCCTCGGACAGAATCTTGAGCGAGATTCTTCGTTTCAATTTGGGAGACGTCCCCATCGGCCTCTTTTGCCCTCGCGGGTCCCACGAAGCGGTAGAGCCGGGGGACCTGGCCGCCGAATACCGCCCACGCCGACGCCGCTGCCACTTCGGAGACTCGGGTCCCCGAGCGTCGCTCACGTGGAGGCGGAATCTGTTTTGGGGGCCAATGAAAACAGGACGAAGACTCAACTCTGGAGGTGGGTGATGTCTCTGCAGTCTCTGACCATTAGGTCCTCGGGTTCGAGTCCCGACGGTGGCAGGATTTTCAACACTTGCCACATTGCTAGGTCAAGTTCTTTCGCTGTCTGGAGAAGAATTCTAGCAGCCGGCTGCTCTGATCGGTAGATTCCCGTGGTTTCTCCGATCAACGCCAGGAGAATGCCGGAGCAGTACCTTAACAAACGGGCCACAAACCGCGCGCGATTTATCCTTCCTCTTCCTTGTCCTATTCTCTCCCCGTATAAACACTTTCAAGCACAACTCTACCACACATGCCAGTAGACCGGTAGAGCTTGTCCTGGCTGGGGCGGGGCCCCGTTGGTGGGATGCATCTGGTTGCGGAAAATCCCACCAGCCGACGGTAGGTCAGCGCCGGATCTCGCCATCCACCGGGTCAAGATCAACGTCAGTTTGCGTGTAAAAATTGCACTACACATACGGGACTAGTACCCTAAGGCGTTGACGCGCCCAGAATAACTAGTAATCAATATATCAATTAATCAATCTGGTGGTAGGTGTATGTGTGAAAAACGTTTGTAGTTAATGGCCTAAAGTGATCGTCAGCGACATTTCGCGGTCAATTAGATAACCTTTTAACATATTTTCGACCAATGGTAATCAGACTGGGTCAAGTCAACGCCATCTACACTAAACTAAAGAGTAGCTGGCTTTGGTCAAGTGTAGATGCGCTTCGTTATTGGCCGAAGGAAGCCATGATTGACCACGTAATTCCCCTGAAGATCGGTTTGGCCAATTAGCTACTGTCGTTTTTCAGAGATGCCCCCACTATCCCTCCAACTCCGGATTTGTCTCCTCCTTACAGTTTTCATAACAGACGTTTTTTTTTTTCGGAAACGAATAGATGCCCTGCACTCCCCCAAAGGTCTGCACTCCCCAAAAGGTCTAGCATGTAGAAGTGTCATAGTGAGGTTGAGGAACGAAAACCATCCATATGCTTTCGCGGCTGTTATGGTTATGAAGGTCGTTCTGCTAATATAGAGCAACTAACAGTGGTAATATACAATATATATATATATATATATATATATATATAGTGGATACACAGGAAGGGAAATTTCCCTCACGTAAATACCTTCCAGTAAATATTAATTTTTATTAAGATCTTAAAATTTAGCTCTTCACGAATTTAATAGATTTGAAAATTTTGAAAGAAAAATATTTTTGGATAATCAATAAAACTGAGAAAATTGAATTACAGAATGAGCTGGGTTTAGCCTGAATTATTCTACATAAACTGTAGCGAGACGGTCGACTAAAAACCGTTTATTAGTCCTTTATGTTGTACTCATAGAACATTACTTTAAAAAAGCATGCGAGTGATAGTTATATCAAACAAATATAATATTTCTACTAATTAAGCATTTATCTCCATTCTAATTCTTGCGTCATGAATTCTTTATGTTCTTCACAAAGTTTTCCTCGGAGCTGTAATGGGTTTAATATTTGACTCCGCATTTTCAAATAATTTATATGCTTAAGCAGTTTTGTCGTCGATAGATTCAAAAGATTGTTTTTATATTGTGTAAGTATTCTCAATAGACAAAATTGTAATAAGACCACATGCGAAAAATCAGGTAAATATTTCAGGTGGAAAAATTCATTCCCTTATTGTCGATATTATTGATATTAGTATTAAAAAGCGTTTCCTCAATATTTAAGACAAATATTTACAAAATTTCGTAATTATGTTCGTTAAATCAACAAGTATATTAAAATAGAAATATGAAACACCACTATAAGATATCCAGATGACAAGGTTAATCTAATAGAAACATATACAAATTTGGATAAGACCATAAAAATGCCGAAACTCATGCAACAAAATTACATTAAGTCAAAAGGTTAAAAGTAAAAAGATTCAAATGTTTAAATATCGAAAAATTGTATATTAAAAAGAAGATTCCAAATAAAATACTGAAAGAGTCACTTACCTGTGCAATACAAAGGCAGAATAATTTAATATTAAAAAATTACATGGCGTTATACATCACAAGACATCAAATAACATTAAATCTAACAATCTATCGATCTATCTCTATCGATACAATCTGGAGACGATTGTGTAAAGTTAGTCATGTTAACACGTGGAGACCAACTGGAAAACTCCAGACACCTGCTGTAACGTCACTATTGCGTAAAACAATTTCAGTGAATTCTATTTCTTAACATGAATGTGAATGAATCTAACATACTCTTGATTTTATAAAGCATATTGTCATAGGTATTGGTAAAAGGTCATCTCTACGAGTCTCCTCCAAAGTTTTGGTAATGTTTTGGAAGGGAGACAAGATACACAAATTTTAAAACTTAAAGGAAATTTCTCTTTTGCAAAATAATTGTAATTTGCAAATATACTCACAAATGTGAAAGGTAAGGACTCTGCTCCAGAAACTCTTAAAAGCTGTTATAGAGATTTATGTCCAACTCTTCATAATCTCATCATTCTCTGTACTTTATCAGTCCCAAATTCAATTGCTGAATGTTCTTTCTTATTTACGTCACATAAAAACTTGACTTCGTGAAACAGTACTTGAGAATAGTATTCAACGGATTGGCTTTATTACATATCCACCGTGATATCGTATAGATGCCAGAAATTGTGGATCGATTTTCGAAAATGAGAAATCATAGAAATGTGTGGTATTAATTTCGCATAAGCGCAAAACTCGTAAGCAGCCTATGGTATTTTAAGAGGGTTCTATGTTTTCCTTAAATACACAGGATCTCAGGAAAAATATAAAAACGTCACCATTTAATTTACTCCGAAAAATACAAAATAACGTTCAGGATACTGCGCGGCGCTCGTCTAGGCCACTGTGGCTGGTGTGCTGCAGTTCAGTGCACCAATTAGAGGCGGTCAGCCAATATTCGCCATTATTATTGCGTTATTTTCCTTTTTGTTTGTAAAAACAGTTGTGCTGTATATAAAAAAATCATATTTATTCCAGTTTGGAGGGTGTCAGTTTTTGTTGAAATATTTAATTTGTCGTAGTGTGATATGGAAGTATTTTATTTTTTATTCTTGAAAAGCCTGTGTTACTACTTTTTGAAAAGCTATTTTCAGTGACGTTGTTTAGCAGCAATTTTGATGCGAGTAGTTGCATTGTAAAAGTCTAAAAGATCTAAGACAAAATAAATGTTTAATTTGTAAATCGATGTCAAGCTATTTACTTCAATTTAATACATTTAATAAAATAATGTAAGCTTCCGACTGATCTCCTGGTATGTGTGGTGCATGTGTGTGTATAAGATGAGAGGAACTACGATGACGATATAGGGACGACGGCTTGCAGTCCGGTGCTCTTGTTTAGGGTTTTGTCTCAGGATTTACTTTGGATTCTGAGAAGCCACATCGATCAGAGCTACCACCGGTTAGAATTTTCCTCCAGACAGCAGCGGAATTCGACCTTGCTTTGTAGCTAGTGGTGAAAACGTCGACGGAATGGAACGCACGAGCCTCCGTCGAGACTCAAACCCAGTCAAAGTCGATGCAGAGGCAGCGATAATGGCCCGGAGCTAAATCAGCCAGTTTTTCTTTGAATATAAATTCTTCTATTTTTTTCATTATTCACATTTTTCTCTTTCTTCATCTTTACTTCCACTCTTCATCTTCATCTCTCCTCTTCTTCATCTTTCTTCATAATTTCCTCTCATCATTTTTAACTCCTCTGTTTTTCATCATCACCTTCGTGCATCTTGTCCTTTTTCTTCATCTTCATCTTCATCTTCGTCTTCATCTTCGTCTTCGTCTTCGTCTTCGTCTTCGTCTTCGTCTTCGTCTTCGTCTTCTTATTCGTCTTCGTCTTCTTATTCGTCTTCGTCTTCTTATTCGTCTTCGTCTTCTTCGTCTTCTTATTCGTCGTCTTCTTATTCGTCTTCTTCTTATTCGTCGTCTTCTTTGTCTTCTTCTTTGTCTCCTTCATCACCATCTAAGTTTTTCATCATCTTCTGTGTTCTTCATCTCATATCCATATTCATTTTCCCTTCTTCTCCCTGCTATTCTTAGCAACATTTAAATTTGAAACCACTCCTATAAACCACTGTTCACAAGAATGACCATTTATAATTGAAAATATCACAGTCTGTGTTTGTGTAACGCGGAAAAACAACATTATTTATTAACACACCTAAATTATAAAACTTTATTTCTTTTTTGCATTCAAAATTTACTACATAGTTTAAAATATATTTTTTCTGTCATCAGGCAATTAAAATGTTCTTAGACTTGTTTCTTTAAAATTTATCTTCCATAAGCTTATCTCATGATATATATTTTCTTTGGTCTTCAATAGCGTGTTTCGAGTTCAATGTCTATTTTTTCATAAATTTTTTTAAAGTTAAAGACAAAAATAAACTTTTTTACGTTTTGTTTTGAAATTGTTTAAAGTTATTACTTCACTCAGCCTTCGAGCTTCTGTCAGTTTGTAAAAAAGAAAAATAAGTCTGCCGTAAAAATCCATTCTGTATTATAATGGTACGTTTGTTTGTAATCTACGGCACTCGAGATTGGCCCGCCATCAGGCATTCGCTCACCCTCGACATGCCCTGAAATTGCAGGAAATTTGCTTGTTGGCAACCTATGGTTTTAACTCCCATATTTGCCGCTAGGAAGCGCGAAACAACGATGTCGGTAACATTATGCGAGGTGTGCCGCGTCTAAGCGAATATGGGATCTGATTAGGATGGGAGTAAAGAAAAATGTAGTTCTTGCTGTTATCTGGGAGCTGCTTGAACACTCTGCTTGCCATTTGTTGTTGAAAGGCTGGTGTGACTCACCGTTTTGACTGCCATCATCTTGTAAATATTACAGTTGGCAAGTTGTAATATAGGGCTCCAGCAAATTACGTCCCACGTCACGTCACTCTGTTTCGATCCGACAACGCGGGCGCTCTCGACAACAGTCAGCCGCCGCCGCCGCCGCCGCCGGCGCCGGCGTCGCTCCTCAAACAGACCTGTTGCTGGCATGGCACTCGCGGCGCCAACGGGAGCGCCAATCGTCATAAGAGGGGTAGTGTCAGCCGGCGCTGTGTTCATTGCTCACGCCTTGCTTTGCCTCGGTCTCTCTCTCTCTCTCTCTCTCTCTCTCTCTCTCTCTCTCTCTCTCTCTCTCTCTCTCGCTCTCTCGCTCTCTCGCTCTCTCGCTCTCTCGCTCTCTCGCTCTCTCGCTCTCTTCTCTTCTTTTCTTTCTCTCTTTCTCTTCTTTTTCTCTCTCACACACCTTTCTCTCGCTGTCACACACACTTTTCTCTCTCTCACACACACACACACTTCTCACTCTCTCTCACTTCTCGCTTCTGCCTTCTTTCTCATTCTCTTCTCGTTTCTCATCTCTTTCTCTCTAATCTCTAGTTTCTCTTCACTTCTTTTTTCTCTCTTTTCTTCCTTCTTCCTTTTTTCCTGTCTCATAGCTATGATTTCTAAGCCTCGTCTTCCCGTTGTGTCCTCGTCTTGTCTCTGGCCTCAGTCAGTTATCATTTCCATATCTTCAAGCTTACCTTTACGTTGCGATGTCTCCGTCGTCGCCTGCCTCAAGCGACCCATACTGTCGCGAGCCTGGTTCACGCCTGTTATAAAAATATGTTATCGTCACCACCAGCTTCGCTAATAGAAAGGGGCATATTGAGCAGATATTGTGATCGATTTACATTATAAAAAGCTGTACAAGCCAGGTCCGGATTGCGCGTCCAATGGTGTATGATCCCATTTTGTGCACTCCACGACTATCGCGACCGCCTCAGTCATCAACCACCATTCCCACCCGGCCCACCTACTGCCGCCGCCTCGCCTCTGCATTTGCCCCTTTACTTCCATCTCTACTGGAACTGTCAATTCCATCCTCATTCCACTCTCGGCGAGCCGGTTCCCCTACCATTTCAACAGAACCTCCGGCCGTACTGCCTTAATCAGCGGGCCCCCTCCCGACTGCGCATCCATTTGAGGGCGCTCCGATTGCGCCTCTGGCGCCGTTGGGCGTGGGTGTAGCGGCGGGGGCGGCGCGGAGATGACGGGGCTGCGAGGGCGGTGGAGTGAGGGCGTATGTCGAGGGCGGGATGGCGAGGACGGCGCAGCAAGGGCGCGCGGAGTGGGCGATGGACGGGGGTGGGGGCGAGTGCGGCACGGTACGTCGAGGACAGGGGGGCGTTGAGGACGATACGGTAATGGAGCGGGCGCGGAGCGGAGGCTGTGGCGCGGGCGGTAGCGCGTGGGCGGCGGTGTGGGAGCGGCGCGGTGGAAGGTGGAGACGGCAGGAGGGGCGCTTGTGTTGGGCACGTGTTAATTAGCGCGCCTGCGAATGCCAGCGCGGCCTACGACATCGAGATGAAAGGATGCGAGCATATACAGTGGGCGGATGGGAATTTGACAGACCTTGTAGTTTAACAGTACCGGGCCGGGTCCAGATGACTCTCAACGAACGGTCCAGCGAGTACCAAAGGATTTCGATAACTGTTAATGCCTTGAGTGTTTCGTCCAACTGAGTCAAGGGTATCCTCTTAATTCTTTTGAATAATTTACGAATCTAAAGCGCCCTTAACAGTAAGGGGAAAGTTGAAGGACAAGAAACATATTGATTTTTGATCTACTAAATTTTCCAGTACAATAAATGTATATTGGAAAAGTGTTGTGTTTTTAAAACTAAAAACGGATAAACATATGCGTTAGTATTTAATGAATACTCGTATGCACGTGTACTTAGTCCATTTTTAGTTAGAATACATATTTAAATAGAATGCGCATTATTCGCAAAGTGCATCTGTCACGAGACATTCGGTTTGCTGCTACTTTTTAGTATTGAGTTGTGGAATTAAATACATCAGCATAAACAAATATGGACGTTTACTTTTTCTGATAAAGCGTTTTGGCCAGATGCGTTGTTCTTTTACAATACAACGATGGTGTGCGCTATGTGTTCGTAACTAGAAATGTCGTTACAACAGGGTGTAACCAGGGGCACACCCTGCAGTTTCCTGTAAGGGGACTGTTGGTACAGGGCCCAGACGACTAGATGTTATCTTATTAAAAATGAAATTAGTGAAAACTATATTTTTGAATATGTATTATTGAGTTCTGGGCTGGGTGATGGCAGAGGGGCTTCATGAGTCTCCCTCCCAACCGACGTTCAGTAAAGTTGCTTGAGTAGAGGTATGCTATAAGACACTAAAATATATATTATTCATATGTGCTTTTCGCGATTAAAAAAACTGGAGGGTGATGGCGCCATTCTGGCTTCATATCCGGATTCAGCGTATTAACATTCATGGAGAAACATATATCAAGTCTTGGGTATCCCAACTTTTGGCTTCTGTAGAGTATAATGCTACAAGACAACAATATAATTTCACATGTGTTTTTCCGATTTAAAACAAATCTGAAGGACGGTGGTGCTTCAGGTTCGGATTCAGTGGGTTGACATACGTAGAGAAACGTGTGTCACGCCTTTGCCTCTGACAAGAACCCTCTAACACAAAAAATACAATTCAAATTGTGGTTGTTTTGTGATTTAAAAAACAGTGGAGGGTGGCGGCGCAATTCTGGTCTCGGATTCAGTGCGTCGACATACATTAAAAAAATGTAACAAGACTTCAGGTGTGACAACTCCATTCTGTCACGGTAGGAAGTATGATGGACAAAATAAGGGGCGAGATCACAAATCTATAGTTCATTTGCTCTTTAAAATATAATTCATTACATCGGCGCGAGATATTTTGTTAACAATTCTTACCAAAAATGCTGATTTCTTTCTGTTGTGACCTCGTGATGTGAGTGAGACAGGCACGGAGCTTTTCGAACAGATTAATTTACATTTACTTCACAATATTTACAGTCCCCTGGAAACTACCGCTGCACTCCATAGCACGACAAATCCGTGAGGCAAGCCACCCCAGTCTTACGCAGGATCCCCAGCGCGCTAAATCTTAGCGCCGCCGCTGGCCTGCCGTCCCGAGGCGAAAAGCCACACATCGCAAGCCTCTTTTCGAGGAATCACGTGACCGACCTCCCACGCAGTCGACCCGCGGACGGCTTCACCTCATTACCGAGTTTGGGCCCGCTTGCAAATGGGGCCCGCTGCCGGCTGTCGTCCGCGGTTGTCCTCACACATCAACCGCCTAGCTAGCTGAACTCCGCGTTCCAAGAACAACCCCCCCCCCGGTGGGCGGCACCCTCTCAAGCAAACGTCTCGGTCGCCTCAGCAGCCAGGGCCTTGAAGAAACTCCATCCCTTCGCCGGCCCTTGTGCGCTCCGGTGGAAAAAGTCCCAACCTTACACAGTATTCAGAATTCAACTTGTAAATGGTTTAGGTTAGGGATCCTAGAGTCAAGAAAACGTGCACAGAATTCACGTCTCCCCGTAGCACGTCACATAGTTTTTAAGTGTTTGACGTAAAATAAAATTATAAATTTAAAAAAAATCTGTCGTCATAATGTCGCAAAGCCTACACATACAGTGCAAGAAAGTGCTCGGAAGTCGGCGCCAAGAGAGAACTTTCATTGTTATATTCGTGCTCAGCGATTTGTAAGCGATCATACTTAAGTTTCTCGAAAAATTTGTTTGTGAAGCAGAGAAAAAGAACCATCCATATTCATGCTTGTTTTAGTTAATTTTTCAAATACTGAAATTAAATAAAATTAAATACTGGAAATAGCTTTGAAACCTTTGTTTGCTTTCATCATAGATTTTATATGCATTTATTATCACGTAATGCAAAACAGTCATTCGGCGAATCCCATCCAGATTGTATTTTCCGGTGAATGTGATTCCAGAGATAAAATGTATAAAAATATTAATTATTTATATGATGACGCACATGAGCATAGTGTACGTGCAAGTGATTGTATATATTAGGATATAAATACTTTTTAGTTCTCATAAATGGAAGCTAGGGCATACCTTCATTATTATTTCATAGGAAAGTATTACATTGCAATGGCAAAAACAAAATGCCCATTGTGACCTTTTATTAGCATTTCATTGAAAACATTCCCTCTTTTCGGCACAAATCGTGCCTCGTCATAAGTATCTGCTGACAATATATAATATACGGCGTGTTCGGCAAGGCGGCACCAAAGGCGATAATTGATTCATTGACTATAATAATTTAAATCAACTAATCAATGGCGTCAGAGTTGCTCAGAAACGTCTTATTGAACGAAGCAATGATAGTCACAGGTATTTTGTTTTTTGGGGGTAATTTGCAAGGTGAAGCATGGATTCTGACCTAAAATTAGTATGGCTAGGGAGAGGCCCGGAGGGGCGAATAAATTCAACAGAACCATCGTTCATTGTTGTTTCTGTATCAAAAATAATTGAAGGTTGCCAAGAAAATTTTTGAAAAAACAAAGGAATACACCATAATGAATTGTATTCCACATTAAACTGTGACAATTGCACTATCTGTGCCAATAACTATATGACATTATTTAAAGCACATGTGCTCATAAATGCAATAATGTGAACAAATAGCCGCTAATATAAATATCAACGACATTAGAAAGCTACCAAAAAATACATTTGTGTATTTAAAAATAAAGAATGGAGCAATACGGCGTTTATGCCACCTTATGGAGTACATTTAGCACTATCCCCACAAAGTTTTTTTTCAACATTGGAGCCGTTTTACAGCACGCAATATCGCACGAAAAATACTAAAATATTGAAAAAAAAATCCAGGACCTTAAGGAAAGAACTAATTACGGAGGACACATTTCATTTGAGGAAACAATCTCAATCAAGTTTCTAGTTTTAGGAAGACGCCGGAAAAATGTCAATATTTTGCGATTTTCGAAAATTCAGAGTTTACCGTCCAAAACGGATCTTAAGCATTTTTATAATTGTATTCTTTCTATAAGTGTATTTGTATAACTCTATTCTTTCAAAAAATTAAGGCAACAATTGGAGCAATTGTGAAAATTTTGAAAATGTCCCTGGGGCTTCATGTAAAGTATCGTCAAATTTTAAATAATATTTTTCAAAATCGCAAAGCTACGAGTTGAGCCAGATCGACTGGAAAATATCACTTTTGGAAAAAAGGGGGTTCAAATTTTCGTTGGTTTTTGAAAACAGTTGCTACCGCAGCGTGAGGAACGTTTTGCGATGGCTTTCAATCAATGTCAGTTTCTAGCGCGGGCGTTCTTTCCCGACTGATGGCCAAGTCCATATTCTTTGGCTTATTTTTTAGTTTGAAGTGCAGTGACACGAGTTCTTAATAGTTCTACCGACATCAGTTGTTAGGATATCGTAAACTAATGATATAATTAAGAAAAATGATAAAGGAATTTTCATACGGTGCACCTGATGGCATTGTTACCTTCAATGATTTGAATTTTTGTATTAGAGCCCATTATTGTGAATGTTTTGTTTCCAAAATGCAAAGTGCGCATGCAAAGTATATGGTTATTTATCTATCGTTTATCGTATATATTCTTTTTTAGTTACATGTATACTTTTTTGAATTAAATTAGTTTCATACTCATTTTTCGAGGAACGTCAAACGATGATGCGATAAATTACATTTTTTTAAGACGTGATTTTTATGGACGACTGAGAAATCAATAAGTGTCAATACAAGTGTCATAAACTAGTTAATCAGAAATCGCCGTTGAAAGTTAAACTGAATTAACTAAATCCTTACACAACTATGGTAGTTAAATAAGTATTTTTTTCTGTTGTCATATTGAAAACATGTTTGGTAATGAACTTTACTATGATTAGTTCCCTCAATTTAATTTTATTAACAATTTTTAAACGACACTTGGCTTCCATTTGGCAAACCATTAAGCGACATTTGGCTTCTAACCCGATGTGCAAAACTTTGGATACACTCACAAAAGTAATTTAGAAGTGTTTGATTAGATCAACAATGGATTTAAGTAAACTATCTACATTATTTTCATTTTAGTTACTGTCGTATTTTTTTTCAGACATGATATTCATTTCAGTGTCTTATTGCTGATTCTCCCTGCAACTAGCAAGTCATCTCGCGTACTGTCTGTTTTGCTGTGCGAACTTTCATGATTAAGTGACCTGTAAAAGCGGTGATGTACTACAAGAGGTGCGAAGGTTAGGAGATTCAGAAGATACTTGTATTTCATGTCTTTTTTCCTTATTTTTAGGCATCAGATAAGGCAGCTAATTAAGAACCTTTCCTTTTACGTTTCTCGACAGCGTATTTGGTATACACTGAAAATAACTTGTCCTGTAAAACGAGATCAAGGTTTGTTATTTCTAAATTGCAGCAACTGTGTATTTCGTATCCCTTTAAGATACTACAAATATTCTGCCATCATCTTTCACTCAGAACAAACAGTAATAATTTATCGTTTTAATTACTGAAAATTTTCTTAATCCTATCCTACAATTGTGTACGAAACCATAACTTCCCCTATTTGTCTTCAGTATTAACATTGCAATAAGCCATAAAATTTTCGGTCACCGAAGAACCGAGATTAATTTTCCTTGTAGTGATCTCCACAGGACAAGTCAAACATGTTTGTGAAAATAGTTTCGATTGTAAAATATTTGATACGAACTTTATCTTTCTGCGTGTGTGATGTGAAAGAAAAAGAACTAACCATTTTTTATTCTCAGATTCTCATCATACAAATTATTGACCACAAAACTGTTAGGCAATTTAGTTGTAACACAAAATTAATAACATGCTGTATTTCAAAACAATGTATATCAATTCAAAAATGTAAAATTTAATATTGTCAATCTTACTATTTTAATGAAGTCGAACACAGCCTTGGACACTGAACAAGTTGGATTGCGATATGCTGAGGTCCACAAGCTTGAACCTGTCGGAGGCCACACGCGCCTCTCTTTCGCTTGCGTCGTCCTCTGCTGTCGTGTTGAGGCCGCCTAATATCTGGCGGCGTGGGCGTCGGCGGCTGCCGCCTTCCTTCCCTGAGGGCCGGGCCGGGCCGGGTGGCGCTGAGCTCCGCCGTCGCACTGTCCGCCCGGCTGCGACGCACGCGAGCCGGGGGCTCAGCGCGGATTCGGAGGCTAATTAGAGTGCGCGCGACTGCGGTCGCCCCTCCGGCCCGCGCGACCCGCCAGGCGCGTCGCCTCCGCCCGCCCTGGCACGCCCAGCCCTGCGCCAAGCCACCCCGACCCGCGCCGGCACGCCTTGCCGCCCCGTCCTTCCCCAT
Source organism: Gryllus bimaculatus (assembly GCA_017312745.1). Classification (NCBI taxonomy): domain Eukaryota; kingdom Metazoa; phylum Arthropoda; class Insecta; order Orthoptera; family Gryllidae; genus Gryllus; species Gryllus bimaculatus. The sequence goes on along the minus strand of BOPP01000231.1, from coordinate 1,594,681 downwards.
GACGCCCCTTCCTCACCCTCCCGACGTCCAGCCGTCCCATCCCTCCCGCGCCGCCCACATCCGGGACGGCTGGCCTTGACATCCAGCCCTTCCCCATGCCGATCTCTCCTTCCCTCGCCGCTTTGCCTCCGCACTGCACGCCTAGCTGTCCTGGCCTTCCCCGCACCAACTCTCTTCGACTTGGCACGCCTTGTCGTCCCGTCCCTCTCCTCGCCAGTCAGTTCTTCACCGTCCCTTCCTGTTCTTTTTCACGCTGCTTTGTCCCTTCCAACCAGTGACGGAGGCCTTGTCGTCATCTCCTTCTCCGCACCGACGTTTCCTGCCCACCCCACGCTGTCCCGTCTCCACCTTCCCTTTCCTGCACCTCCCCGTTCATCCCACGTTGCGCCGTCGCGTCCCTCCCGTTCTGTTCTGTCCCGCCCCTCACCAGGCTGTGCCGTCCCCTCCCTTCCCGCGCTGCCCTACCACGATCTGTCCTGAACCTCTCCGACCCGTCCCTTCCTCTCCCTTCCGTCCTTCGCCTCATCATGCCGCCCAGTTCCTTCTTGTCCCTCGGCGCCGTCCCGTTCGAACCGCGCCGCCCCGACCAGAGACGAGAAGTTTGTCGTCCCGTCCATCCCCGCGCTGCACCATTTCGACCTTCTCCAGGCTGCCCGGACACGTCATTTCCTGTGCTGCACCGTCCCGTCCATCCTGCCTGCCCCAACCCGACACTGCAGGCCTTGCCGTCCCCACCGCTTCGTCCCGACCCTGTCCGCGTAAATGTCGGAGCAGAAACGTAACAAACGTGCCACGGGCCGCACGTGATCATTCCTTCCTCTTCCTTGTGATATTCTCACCCTTTATTACACACAGTTACACTTACATGCTCTATATTACCCCATATGTCTGGAGACAAGTCTGGAATTTAGAGCTGGAGTGGTGCCGCGCTGGTAAGACATACCTGGATGACGAAAACCCCGCAAGTCGGCTGAGGCGGGGACCAGCTGGTGGGAGATAACTTAACGGGGAAGTCCCCGTAAGCCGTATGTAGGCCGGCACCGTGTCTCCCTATCCAGCGGGCGAGGAACACCGCCACATCTCGTGATAAAAATGCACTACACTTACGGTATCAATGCCCGGTTGGGATCGGGCGGGTGGGGGAGGATAGTGATGAAACTGATATGGTTATGCTTTGTGTCCGTCGGCGTCAAACCCCTTATGGGGCGATTGCGTGATACCGTAAGTGTAGTGCATTTTATCCACGAGCATTTGGCGGGTTGTTCCATCGCCCGCGGATAGGGAGACACGGTTTGCCGGCCTACATTACGGCCGCGTTACGGGAGGGGTTTCCCCGTTTAAGTTATCTTCCCACCAGCTGGTCCCCGCCCTCAGCCGACTTGCGGGGTTTTTCGTCAATCCAGTATGTCCTTACCAAGCGCGGGCACCACTGTCCCAGCTCTAAGATCCAGGACTGGTCTCCCAGACATGATGGCGGTAAATAGAGCATGTAAGTTATAACTGTGTGGTAATAAAGGCGTGAGAATTATCACAAGAAGAGAAGGAATGATCACTGCGGCCCCGTGGCACGGTTTGGTTACGTTTGCTGCTCCGACATGTTTACGCGGAAGTCGGGCGACCGAGCGGTGGGGGCGACGGGCAAGGCCTGCCAGGTGTCGGCGTTGGGGCAGCAGGATGGACGGGGACGGTGCAGCACGAGGAAATGACTGTCGGGCAGCCTGGCAGGATAAAGGCGAAAATGGTGCAGCGCCAAATGGGATAGGAGCGCGTGGACGACAAAACTTTCTCGTCTCTGTCGGGGCGGCGCGGTGATTCGAACGGACGGCGCCGAGGGACAAGAAGGAATGGGCGGCATGATGAGCGAAGGACGGAAGGGAGAGGAATGGGACGGCGTCGGAGAGGTTCAGGACAGAGCGTGGTAGGCGCGCGGGAAGGAGGGGACGGCACAGCCTGCTGCCGTAGGCGCTGACCAAACAGAACGGGAGGGACGCGACGCGTCGCAACGTGGTGACATGAACGGGATGGTGCAAGGAAAGGAAGGTGAAACGGACAGCGCGGGGCCTGTGGGTTCGGGCGAGGAAACGTTGCGGGTGCGCGAAGGAAGGAGATGACGACAAAGGCCTCCGTACACGGCGTTGTGGAAGGGACAAGCCAGCGGGAAAAAAGAAGAACAGGAAGGAACGGTTTTTTGAAGAGAAAACTGAACTGGCGGAGGGGAGGGACGGACGGACCAAGGCGTGATTACCGTTGCCAAGTCGTAAGAGAGTGGGTGCGGCGGAAGGCCCAGGACAGCTAGGCGTTGGCAGTGCGGAGGCCCCAAAGCGGCGAGGGAAAAGGAAGAGGATCGCGATGGCAAGGGACCTGGAGTCAAGGGCGCCAGCCGTCCCGGCATGTGGGTCGGCGCGCGAGGGATGACGACTGGACCGCGGGAGGGTGAGGAAGGGCGCCACGGGAAAGACGGGCGACGAGGGCTGCCGGTGCGTCTGGCGTTGGCTTGGCGCAGGCTTAGGCGTGCCAGCGGCGCAGGGCGGAAGGAGAGGAGAGCAGCACAGATCGGCTATGGAAGGGCCTGGATGTCAAACCAGCCGTCCCGCGTCTGGGCCGGCGGCGCGGGGGACGGGACTGCTGGACGTCGGGAGGGTTTGAAGAAAAAAAGGGCGCCATGGTTGGAGGACGGGTAATTGGACAAGGCCATGCCACCCCGGCGTGGTATGTTGGTCGTTGTGTTGCGCAGGCTAGGCCGTGCGACGGCGCGAGGAGAGCAAGACAGATCGGGCATAGGGCAGGCTGGGATGTCCAAAGCCAGCCGTCCGGTCTGGGCGGCGCCGGGGAGCCGACGGGACGAACGTGCTGGACGTTCAGTCGGAGGGGAGGAAGGGGCCTCTCATGGGAAGGCGTGCACGGCGCGGTCGGGGTCGTGGCTTGCGCCGCAGGCTGGCGTGCCAGGCGGCGGAAGCCGAGGCTCCTGGCGGTCGCGCGGGCCGGAGGGGGCGCACCGCAGTCGCGCCACTTCTAATTAGCCCTCCGAATTCCGCGCTGCAGCCCCCGGCTCGCGTGCGTCGCAGCCGTGGCGGACAGTGCGACGGCGGAGCTCCGCGGCCACCCGGCCCGGCCCGGCACCTTCAGGGAAGGAAGGCGGCAGCCGCCCCCGACGCCCACGCGCCAGATTATTAGGCCTCAACACACAGCCAGAGGACGACGCAACAAAGAGAGGCGCGCTGTGCTCCTCCGACCCAGGTTCAGCTTGTGGATGGACGCTCAGGCACTATATTTGCATTATTTTCACGTCAAATCCCAACTTGTTCCAGGCAAACAAGGCTGTGTTCGACGTCACTTTAATTTTCTCTTAATAGTAAAGCATTGACCAATATTTAAATTTTACATTTTGAGAATTGACTATACATTTTTTGAAAATACCAGCATGTTATTAAATTTATGTGATACAACTAAATTGCCCTAACCATTTTGTAGGTATTGTTCGGTTGTTCTCACGAGACTTTGGGTGCTTAATAAGATTGGTTGTTTTGTATGTATCGAGAATCTGAGGTAATAAAAAATATGGTTTAGTTCTTTTCTTTCACACTTTCACCACACCGCAGAAAGAATAAAGTTCGTATGTTAACTACTTTACATTAATCTCTTCTTTACAATCGCAATACTATTTTCACAAAACAATCTCATTACGCTGGCTAAAAATTGATATCAAGAGATCCGGCCACATCCCTCCACGCTCAAAGAGCGCTCAGCCCGCCATACGCCACCCGCTTCAAGCCAACTCCCATACACCACCCCCATAAGCCACTCCCATAAGGCGCCCCCCATAAGCCACCCCATTATCGCCATCCCATAAGGCCACCCCGATAAGCCACCCCCATAAACCACCCCCATTGAGCTACCCCCCATAGCCACATTAGCCGACCCCCATAAGCCAGCCCTCAAGCAGCCGTGCAACCAGTGTCCCTCAAGTCTGCCCCTCAAGCAACCCCTACAAGCCACCGCCCCCCCGAGTCGCCCACCGAACCACTGCCCGACCACCCCCAGCAGCGAATTAACCCCTAGCACCAGTAGCCATTTCCCTGCCGCAATCTCGTATACCCAATTATCCTCTGAGGAGCGCAGCATCGCGAGAGCAACCTCCAACAGACCAACTATGCGGAACGAAAACTCCACTATCCACAGCCCCCTTCTCAAGTAGTACCACAAATCCTGTGGTGTGATCGAGGAATGAACACATTACGTCCCTAAGAAAAGAAGGACCGTCCTGGAAATGGATTCTAATAAAGTATTGGAGTGACGGGAGGTTGAAAATGCAGGTACAGCAGTATGATTCATAAGAGTCGCCAATTGCAGATTGAGAAGTAGAAGAAACCTCTGAACTTCAGACAACCTCGAGTAACCATACATATTCTCACCTGCGAAACTCTAACCGGATCGACCGCGATGTGTTATTCTTGAGTATGTCGGTGAAAGAACGATCGGACTGCAGCTACAAATTCTCAGTGACGCTTCCACTGCTTTATCAGTCTAACCGAAGTACATTACTATGTGCGTCTCACATTTCTCCCTTTTTATATTCAGACGGCGACTACACGCACAGGAAAGACCAGTTCGGCGAGAGTTGTGATAGCGGAATTGTTATGGGTCATGAGTGAGACGCGAGTGTGCAACAAATAATTTCCTTGGAACGGAGCGCTCTAGCAATCTATTCATAGTTGAAGCTCTGGACCGAATGCTCATGTTTCGGACTCGGGTTATGTCCATATCCATACCACAACGACTCGTAAACCGTTCTAACCTCTGCAGGACCCACTGACCACAGCAGTTAAACACGGCCGGAAAACACCAAAATAACAAAGTGCAATCGCGTTCTCTATGACGGTTCGACTGGTTATAATTTATCGAGTGAGCCAACGTGCTAGCTATCAACGTCGTAACACTCGAGAGTGTGCGAATTTCAGTCTATCGTTGAGTGAATATTAGGGATGAAAGCGAGGATTTTCGAAACAAATGGTCGTTGAGTTATTCGCGAGTTTTGTACTACCTTTGTTCATTCCACCAGTTTCCCACCATCAACATTCCTGATAAACCACTACTCGTTAAATTACCCTAGTACATAGCATTTGTCCCTAATTCGAACGCTGAGCTGAGGCGATTGTGGCCAGATTATTAAATAAAACATATTAGATTTTAACTAACATTTAATACATAATTCAACAACACCCCTCAGTACAAATTCAAGATGATATTCGAGAAATAATGACCACAATGTCCCTAAACCGTGTGAGCAACACACTCTTCTTCATGAGTTGTTCACGTGAGTTGTTTATATGCATTAATTTCTCTTCATTTTCTGCGGCAACATGCTACCGAAGAGTGATTTTTAAAAATGTATGCCCTGTTTCTAGGTCATCATAAGAATTCAC
>BOPP01000231.1:1571237-1589233 GCA_017312745.1 Gryllus bimaculatus | reverse complement strand
GATCCCCACAAACGATGAACGCGATTGCAGCGGCAGCACCCTTCAGCGTTATTCGCTCCTCCCCCCCCCCAGGTGATACAATGTCGTCTGTCGCGCAAATACCGCTGCCGCGAACTCCACAGCCCAGGCACCGCCGCGTTGACTACACCCAGGTCCCTGAACTCAGAGGATTTCGGACGTCGCCGACCCAAACGCGGATCTTTGGCTTCTCCCCTCTTGACAGTGATGAATTAATGAGGGTAGGATACCAGGTGGACTGGTGGTGGTTGAAGTGGTTTGCGCTCGTCCGCTGCGTTTGACACGAAGAAGACAACTACCTCTTATCGTGGATTTGATACGTGGACCCAGTATTCATGCAGTATATGTCCCATGCAAGCTGCAGGGACATGATATTGTTAAACTCGAAAACAGTTCTGCGAATTTGATTGTGGGAGAGAGCAATATGGCCGACGAGCATTAGTGCAGTACTTATCTAGTATAAGCATATTAGCTGAATTAATCTGACGTTGTGCGGGTACTTATTTATCACGATCATCCATTAGACAGGAAAATTAATAATAAAAAACTTTTCATTTTACACTATTGTTGGAATTGATTCCAACAATAGTGAAAATGATAATATTTTTATGTACATGTTTTTATTAACATCCCCGTTCCGCAGCATTCCGGTCTGCTCTGCCCCATTAGCAAATTATATTTTTGATAATTTCTTAATTTTAATTTAATTTGTCACAGTTTCCAGTTGAATAAAGGAACGAATTGAAATTCATACTATATGAACTATAGGGGGAGGCTCGCAGATCGAAGCACACGGGAAACCACTGCTGCAATGTTGTGAGTTACTGCGTTCCTTGTGACAGGCACAACTATATTTCATTTCAGTGTGTTATGAAAAGATTCTTCAAAGAGAATGAAGATAGGCAGATTGTGACAATGAACGACCATGAGAATGGTTGGTAACTCTCGTGATTGAGAATTCCAATAATGAATCATCTTAGTATTTTTCAAATGCATTTTCATCCGAGAGTATTTTCGTTTTCAATGTGTAACATTCCTCATACCATTACGTAAAATATCACGTGTAACGTGATGAATTTTGTTCTCTTTGGAAATTGTCAATGCATGACTTACGGACTGTCAAACCGAATCCATAGTTGAAAATTATGAACCAGTGCACGCTTTACGAGGCTCTGAAAAGCGAAAGAGGCTGAATTGACGTCCCTAGAGTAATAACTCAAATTGTGTATTGAATGAGATGTTCGCTGATAGTGTATAATACTTTTTAAGTTCGCTAACAGGATTACTCTTTTGTACTGATTTCAAGTAAATATTTTCTGTAGTATTAGAATATTTTCATAATACAAACACAATTTGTGCGTCAAATGCGTTTTATCACACAAAATGATTATTATATTCGTTTATGAAATTGCTAATCTTTTCAATTATACGATGCATTTTTGTTGTGTATACGTCGTTCTATTTGAGCATTTTACTTTCTAGCGTATGAATTTTGAAAATAGGATTTATTGAATATCAATTTGTTATTGATTGCCAATAAATATTGTTCGCACTGAGAAAACCTCTGTTAAATGAATTGATGCACTATTTTTCCAATGCGTGTCATAGAAGGGTTCTTCCTAGAACCGTGTAGCCGTAGTTTAAATTTAAAAAAAAAACTGAATCAATACCAAACTCTCTGTCTCTTGAAAAATAATATTTTGTATCTTGCGCGGCTATTAATGTTTGGAAAACTGTGAAACATAAAATACACTTCAATTTTGTTAATTGAAGTACCAATAAAAATACGATCGTGAATCTAATGGCACCAAAGTTATTTCGGTCTATGAACAGGGTACCCCTAATTCGCAATTGAACTTCGATTTCTACCAGATTAAGTCAAACACTTGACGATCTGCTTGAATTGTCCAAAATTATTATATTTTTCAAAAATTTACGGACTTACAAAAATTCTCAATCCATTCACACAATAGAAATTAAAATTGCATATTTTCTCTGTTTTAATTATATTGCTATAATGGATTTCGAAATATTTTGCATATTTTATACATCATTTTAAAGGTATTTTGAAATTGAAATCAACAATTGAAAATGGGATTTTCATTGTAATATCTACGAAATTGCTTCTACTTTTCACATTATCATGATAACCCATAAAATAAAATATTATTATACTTTACAAATATAGAAAAGACGATTTCGTTTCGTTCTCGGTTTTAATTATTGCCTTTTGTATTTTAAACATTTTCATCTTCAACAAGTTAATTTTACACTCTACATTTGTATTGTATTTATGTTTAGTGGTGGAATGGTGGCATTTTGTCTATTTATATTTCTGGAAAGCCATAAGGGTTTTTTCGGTCGTTAAAAAATAAATATAATTGTCAAGTTGTTAGTCTTTACAGTTTTTAACTGCTTTTTTTGGTTATATTAGTTAGTAGATTTTGTTCAGTGCCGGCGTTCGTAGGCGAATCTCAAGTCTTCTTGTTTTATTTTTTTTAGTGTTTAATAATTGTATTATTTCACACGGTTCATTTTCATTACAATTTTTGGTTTGATATTCTGACCTTATGGTCATTGGTACGAGAAAACAAACATTGATATCCGGTGCGGTCAGTACGAACGGGATGAACGAATCCGACACGAAAATAGGAATCAAGGTGACCGAACGAGCGGAGGGGAGAACGAGAGTGGTGGTTACGTGCTGGAAGGCAACGGTGGCAGTATGGCGGCGGACGTGGTTTGTGAAGCGAATTAGGAATAATTGGTTAACATCGTGTAAAGTGGCGTTAGGAAAACTAAAGAGAATAGTAGAAACTGGCGATTAGGACGTGACGTGTGTCGGAAGGAAATAACACAATGTGCGTTTGATGGCTGACATAAGCGATCGACGTGTTTGAAAAAAGGGAGCGACCAGTAAACAAAGATATATGGTATCGTGCAAAACTGTGAAGGTACGAGACGCCCTGCATTTGGAAGGGAGGTTGGAGACAGCAACGGCGCGACGGGCAGTTACGAATAGTAGCGGCGCTTCAAGGCCACCCGGCGGCTGCCTGTGTGCACAACGGCTGACCACGTTCGACGAATCGCAGCGCGGATGGATGTTGCGACTTTGAGGAAGCTGGTATGTAAGGATATTCAGAGTCTGAGTTAGTTTATATTCCAATTCATGAAGTGATTACAAGGATGATTAGGGTTCGGAGCAAGGGGACTGTAAAAAAAAAATGATGAGGGTGGGAAGATAAGAATATTTGCCGCGTTATGTAGCTATATTTTTGTTTCTAAAAAGAGCAAATTTTCATTGATTATAAATTAATGCCAGGGTGATATATGTCCATGGTGTACAGTGCAGAGAGATCTCAGTAGATGAATAAAATGATGATTGTTAATAAACAGACTAGGTGATTAATAGAGGCATGATAATGATGTGTTTTTATTATTAGAGGTATGACAAAAAATTGCAATTAATTGCAAGCTTTGGGTTAAATAAGATGTTCATTTCATGTTTAAATGTTTATTATGATGTTTTACCATGTATTTTTTTTATATCACTAACAAAACCAAGGATTGTCATATACACCAAAAGCATTATCAAGGTGATCCCCCTTCAAAAGAATCCCTTGTCCCCAACAGACATTCATTTACAGTTCCAAAAACAGAAAGGAAATAATCTGTGATAAATTATCAAACAAAAACGTAAGTTCCGTCACAATATGAAGGTTTTAATTTTATTACAATTATTTTTTGTGAATTTTTTAGAGGTGGTGAGTGCGGGGAGGTAGTGGATGTATTGTAATGAAAACAGGCAAGTTATCTGACTAGAGTACAAATATAGTTTGTATTCCAATTTCTCTTCCTGTTGACGACATAGTACTTCCAAATTCAATAGTCCTCTTCCTGCATTATTTCGAGATAGATATAATGTCTATATTCAACTATGTGGATGATGGAGTCAATGTTTGGTGAGCGCCATTCTCAATTTTCTGTCGAAAGCTTGTAAAGAGGTATCTATGCATTTTATCACTCCAAAGGTATAAGTTGCTACAGGAATAGCCCATGTGTTAATTGTAGATTTTTTTTCTGGAGTTGATGCTCGTCTCACAAATATTATGTACTTCTTGTGTGTCCTATTTCTGTTATTCCTGTCAGACATTTCCAACAACTGCAACATCCCTAGATATTTATAAGCGTCTTCATTGCCTAAGTATTGTATGATGGCGTCACCTGAGAGTTGTAATGTGCTTTCCTCATGTTGGACTTTACCACGTGTGACATTTAATATCGCGCATACGAGTATATCTAAGCTAAATTCCATGCAGATATCTTTACTAAATTGTTGGTCCAGGTCAAGTTCATTTTGCAATTGGTCTTTTCTACTTGCAAAGAGTTTGAGATCGTCCATATAAAACTGATGTGATATTCGAACATTTGGATTTATTTTTATATAATAACCATTTTTATAATTATTATTACTATTATTATTATTATTATTATTATTATTATTATTACTATTATTATTTTTATTATTTATCACCATCAACATCAAAGAATATTCGTACCATTAGCGAATAGCGTATTGCTGTATTAAAAGAAGAGAACAGGGTGTAAATTCGATTGTTCGAACCAATATTTTAATAGGACGCTGTGTTTGTTCTCTGATAACTAGAATTTCTTTTTAATTTACTAATATCCCCAAAACAAAATGCTCGAAATTCTTTAAGAAAACCTTCTTCCTTGTATTTTTTTGCGAAGTAATTAGAAATTTCATTATATGACGTCAATTACGATTTATTAATAATGATATCGTTGTGTCTTCTTGAGTATCTTTAGTTTTTCTTCGTAAAGGCTTGATGCAATTTATTCACCATTTAAAACCCAAAGAGCGCATAACTGGGCTGATACGATTCGTCCGTAATTGTAGTTGATGCACAATAATTCGGTCGTGGTTTTGCGGCATTTCGATATAATTTGCGTAATTCCGTGGATACCGCCAGTGGGGTAGCGGAAATGTACGGTATTATTACAGGTGCCCATGGATGCGTCAGCGTTCGGTGTTCTTGATGTGATGTATTGTTACCAGTCGCCTGCTGCTATTTCAAGTGAGTGGCAAGAGCACCCAACGCATCGGAATGAAGGAACGTGCACTAGAATGCCAAGCCTTCCGTTGAGTTCTATGGGACGTGTGGGCACTCCAGCTCAGTCCGCCGCTCCCATTTGATGGGTTGAACAAAAGCGATGGGCGGCATGGAATGTGCGTATGCGCGCAAGAACTGAGCGAGGCGTGCGAGTGGCACCCAGCACATGTCGCAAAGCTCCGGCGTCGCTGGCGCCGGCGGCGCGGACTGGGCGCCCGCGGCGGCCTGGGAGGTCTCCGAGTTCGCAGTTCGTTTCTCTAATGGAACTTTTCTCCAGTTACGCTCCTCATTGAAGCGCTTTTTCACCCGACACTACGCAGGGCGGCACTGCTCTCTCCGGCGGCGGTGGCGGCGGCAACGGGCGACAGTGATGACGGCAGATTCGATGGCGACAGTGGTGGCGGCGTCGGTAGGAGTGGTGGAGGTGGGGTCGGTGGCAATGGTAGAGTTGGTGGCGATAAAGAAACGGTGGAGATGTTGAAGTCGGTGGTAGCGCTGGTGGTGGCGAAGGTCTTAGTGATGTCGATGCTGGTGACGGTGACGACGGGAAGGTTGGAGGACGATGATACGGTGAAGAGGCGGCAATGGTGGGAGTGATGACGGCAGCTTCGTTGGCGACGGTGCTGGCGCCGTCGGTGGGGTGATGCCGACGTCGATGGGGGTGGTGCCGACGTCGATGGGGGTCGTCCCGACGTCGGTGGGGGTGGTGCCGACGTCGGTGGGGGTGCTGCCGGCGTCGGTGGGAGTGGTGGCGGCGGCGTCGGTGGGGGCTAAGGCGCCCGTGGTGATGGAGAAGTCGATGGTGGTGGTGGAGGTGGGGTCGGTGGCAATGGTAAAGTTGGTGGCGATGATGAGTCGATGGAGATGGTGATGCCGGTGGTAGTGCTAGTGGCGGCGAATTCGTTAGTGATGGTAAAGTTGATGCTGGTGACGGTGAGGACGGGAAGGTTGGAAGACGGTGATACGGTGTTGGTGACGTCGGCGACAACGGCGTCGGCAGCGGCGCCGACATCGAGAGAGAAATACGACCTTTCACAGGCAGACTGGCACTGAGCCGTTAGCAAATACCTCCTTCGAAGATTCCCAGAACTCTGGCGTTCTCGCTCTCCAAAGCGCATTCGCCACATACCCTATTTCACTTCCAGGAAATTTAAAATCCGATTTAATTGTAACACATTAGTAAGAATATTCTCTGTCCATGTTTGTGATGGAATTCATGTGCATTATACCTAATTTGTTGCCTTCCTAAAAGGATTCGACAAGGATACCTATAACTGCCCTTTTTTGTCAAATAAGGTTTCTCTGGTAAGTCGGTAGGATTCGTCAGTGTGATTTATGTGACTAACAAATCCCAGAGTAGACGTAAACCTACGCTCTCTCACATTTTCAGTTTCTGAGAAATTACAATGCTAGTGGCCTGCAGCAGCAAAAGTGATGCTGAAGAAAACCATACAAAAGAGTAAACGCCGCCCAAAATGCCGGCGGTTGCACAGTGTGCTTTCAATTAATGATCCTTTTCCAAACTAATAATATAGATTTATTTTAATAAATTATAGATTTATTTTCTTCTGTGCATCTATCGCAGCCACCTCTTGGTTGAAAGCTGCTCATTTTCGTTCAATTTCTGGGTGCTTTGGGAATCAGTAAAGTAGATAAATTGAAACCTTGACAAGTTATTTTCTTTTGTAAAATTCTTTGTAACACATACAAAATATTCTGCAATAAACTGTCGTTGCCCTACTAACTTCTATTTCCGTGACGTTTCGTGAGCCACCTATAAATACGTGCAATTTATATTTTTACACAAATGAACTATCGCATTGGTTTTTTTAACAGAAACATTTCCTACAAGCTGTATTTGAATACACTTCACCCGCTGGATCTAAATATAAATTAGAGGAATTTAATACGGATGTTCGTTTGAAGGAATCGAAATTTAGAAGACAATTCGTCGGTAGATTTTTTCAGATGTCCGAATAAAAAAAGTCTCAAATTATCTCATCTAATTGTGTAAATATTAACCCATTCATGTTGCATTATAATTGCCGAAATGATGTCACAATTTTGTGAAGAAAAATTGTATATGTCAAAGTGTAGTTTTCCACCTAGTTGTACATAACATTGAAACATATTTTTCGAAACGCCTCACAAGAGGTTCTTTCCTCGCAACATGGCGGGTCGACTGCACAAAGGTAGAAGATTACGCGGACAGAATCCTGCTTCTACAAACAGGAGAGGTAAGACGGTCTCATCAGTTTGATGTTGAGAGATCCGCAACAGAGAAAAAGGGTCCTTGCGCTTATGTCAGATGGCGTCCGTTGCCTCAGATTATTGTGAACGAACGAAAGGTCAATGCATGTTCTCGGAACGTAGGGAACGGGGCGGGGATAAAATGTGAAACATTTTGTTGCGCGCGCACATGAATAGGAGAAAGAGACACAACATATGCAATATTTATCGAGAGATGTAGTCCATGTAGGAAGATTTAAGATCAACAGTGCAATATTTTTGCTATACGATGCGCCCCCTAAAAAGTATTAGGTACTTTTTCATACAAAACTGGGACCATTTAAACCGTGGCATGGAAATATCTCGAGAAATTCGCCTCGCGCGAAAAAAAGTCTAGAATAAAAAGTTAATATTTTCGAGGGAGAAATGCACCTGGATCATAACCGGCCCACCCCCGACTGCGAGTCGACCTCGGTGAAAGGAAACTTTGAAATTTTAAATGATTATTTAATTATTGCCAATTCGTAGGTTTTGGTTTTGCTGCAGAGAAGGGAATGGAAACATTTTTTTTGTAATATGACGCTGTATTAAATAAAATCTTAGTCCTCTCTCTCATGTTCTCTTCCATTCTCTCTCGTTCTTTCTCTGACTCGTTCTTTCTCTGACTCGTTCTTTCTCTGACTCGTTCTTTCTCTGACTCGTTCTTTCTCTATCTCTCGTTCTTTCTCTGTCTCTCGTTCTTTCTCTGTCTCTCGTTCTTTCTCTCTCTCGTTCTTTCTCTGTCTCTCGTTCTTTCTCTGTTTCTCGTTCTTTCTCTTGTTTCTCGTTCTTTCTCTGTGTCTCGTTCTTTCTCTCTCTCGTTCTTTCTCTGTCTCTCGTTCTTTCTCTGTCTCTCGTTCTTTCTCTTGTTTCTCGTTCTTTCTCTTGTTTCTCGTTCTTTCTCTGTCTCTCGTTCTTTCTCTGTCTCTCGTTCTTTCTCTGTCTCTCGTTCTTTCTCTGTCTCTTTTTTCTTTCATCTTCTTCTGTCTCTTTCTCTCTTTCTCTTTTTCTCTCTTTTTCTCTCTTTCTCTTTTTCTCTCTTTCTCTTTTTCTCTCTTTCTCTTTTTCTCTCTTTCTCTTTTTCTCTCTTTCTTTTTTTCTCTCTGTCTCTTTTTCTCTCTTTCTCTTTTTCTCTCCTTCTCTTTTTCTCTCTTTCTCTTTTTCTCTCCTCTTTTTCTCTCTTTCTCTTTTTCTCTCTTTCTTTCTCTCTTTCTCTCTTTCTTTCTCTCTTTCTCTCTCTTTCTTTCTCTCTTTCTCTCTCTTTCTTTCTCTCTTTCTCTCTCTCTCTTTCTCTCTCTATCTTTCTCTTTCTCTATCTTTCTCTCTATCTTTCTCTCTCTCTTTCCCTCTCTCTCTTTCCCTCTCTCTCTTTCTCTCTCTCTTTCTCTCTCTCTCTCTTTCTCTTTCTTTCTCTCTTTCATTTAACCACAAAAATTAAACAACTACAGAAAATTATTACGTTTGCTGCTATGATTTTTTTTATGATTTAATTTGTGCATGATATAGTACATTTAAGCTTGGACAATTTCTGCTGCTATAATTCCCTATTTTGAATAAATGGAATATTTACGTCTAGAGAAAGCATCATTAAATAATGGTTAAATCCTGACGACAGATGCAATTTTATTATACTTTAAACTCTGCTGTTGTTCACAAATTTACAATCTCATCTCGGAAATCTTCTTCAGGCCTAGATAGTGTTCATCTCCTTATATGTAAAATAGTCGTTATCCTATAGGGGATCCAGGAAGACCACGATGTGACATGCTCCGCAAGGCAACTAATTTTACTCACTGTTCTCAAAATAATTAACATATGTAGATATCATCACATCCAAAACAGTATTCCCATTTTCAATATACTCGTTCAGTTTTAATTTGATGCTAACAGGAAAACAATTTTCAATGATGTTAATGGGGTGTCTGCAACTGCCCCACTCCTAAATTACATTCTGTATCCCCCCCCCCTGCCTACCTCTTCCTCCGGCGCTGCGGCCGACCCACGAGCCCATTTTATCCCGACACGCAGCCCGGGGGTGAATGCCCCACCACACCACCCGCCCCGCTCCCTCGCACCACATGTGCAGATACCCAGCCCCGTTGTCATTAGAGATGCGACATCGACTACAAAACACCGATGTTTCTAAACATCGATGCACAATATTACAATATCGATGTTCATAAAACATCGACCCTAAACCACCGAAGTCATTAAACATCGATGTTTTTAAAACAGGATACATCAGTATTAAATACACGCGCGAGGATGATTTAATTTGGAAGTGGTCTCGTTTATTAATGTTAATTTAGATTTATGTGACAAAATAGTCAACAAATCATCAGAATAATTAACAAAACTTTATTTTATTCGATAATCAAAAATAATGCCACTTTCTTTATTGACGAAACTTCGATTTATTTTCCACCCTGAGGTCACTTAGGTCTGAAGAATAGTCAGTTTATGGTTATCTGAAAACTATTTAAAAATGTTGTTAGGATGGCCCTTTTTTAATATAGGAAACATCAACCACGTGAAAATATCGAACACACAACATCAATGTTAAAAACTTCGGCTTCAAATTGTCTATGTTAAATACTTCGATGATGTTATAAAAACATCGATGTCAAATTTTCGACATCGATGTCGCATCCCTAGTTGTCATCTGACACGCGACGTGCCTGGGCAGAAGAGAAGCTTTCGCTGCTCACCACAGAGCGCAGCATAGAAGAGGGGTGGGCTTGCATCCGTTTCAAAATTGCATTTTTTTCGAAATAAATTATAAATATTTAGAACAAAAATAGTTGTGATTGAAGTGGTTTGTTTTTGCTTGTGGACCAAGATTTTCTATTTAAGACCATGTCTACGTCAATCTTTCCGGCCGTTTGTTCTGACGAAATGTACAAAATAAATCTTGCTTCCTATTAATATATAGATGGGTACACAGATAACGGCAAATAAATAATGTACGTAAGTACAGGAAAGGTTGGCGAAAGGTTATTTTTGTATCTAGTGTGTGAAATGATAGTTTTTACGGTTATCGACAAAACCACCTTCTTCGTCAATCTTTCAGCGGAAAAGGCTATTCTTCGTGGTGACCTCACGTTTTTCTGACGTTTTAGAAAAAGACTAGCCTGATGCAAGCGTAGCGAGACGTAAAATCCTATATTTTTATACGATCGTAATGAAAACAATTTTTAGAATTACGACGCGTGTAAATTAAACAGGCCCAAAGGATGTAAGAATTACTTTCACGTCTATTGCGGATGCTGTCACTCTGCGGCTTACGCTCGAAGATTCTAGCCTTCTTTCACTATTAAGATAAGTATTTTCACGAAGTAGCTTACGCAAAGTTAGTGACAGTTTGGGGATGTCGCTATCGCGTGCCCTCCCGGCGGCAGCGATTAATTTCCGCCCCGAGGGCGTACCCACCTCCCTCCGTGCCTCCCTCTTCCTCGCCATCTGTCCTCACGCCCTCGCTTCTTCCTCCATCCTCGGTCACGCCCCTATTTACATAGCAACACTGCTTGCAGTGAAGCGCGCGCGACGGCACGGCACGGCACGGGAGCCGGGAGCAGGCCGCATTGCGCATGAAATTCTAATCGCGCGCCGAGAGCAAAGTCGCGGCAAGACGATAAAAGCCGCGTCCCCACGGAGCTCTCGCCGCGACGAGCAAACCCCACCGAGTGCCGAGCAGGGAGAAGCGGCCTCTGGGAGGCGGAGATGTTTAGTTCGCAAAAACGCTAGCGAGTTTGCGGTTCCAATGAAGAGCGATGGAGATAAGATTAAAATTTTACCTCCGAGAAAGAACAATGCAAGTTTTGAATGGGACTGTGAACATGAATACGATTATATCTCCTCCGGATACTAAAATGGATGATTAAAGGAACATGGGAACAATAAATATTGTCACTGAGTTTTTTTTGGAAAATAGTTTAAGTTGATTCAAAATAGATATTAATAAAAGTGAGAATTAGGTGTGGAGCAAAATGTTAAAATCGTTCACAGCACTGTAAAAACAAAACGAAAATTAATGTTGTAAATTAAAAATGATTCACAATACGTACAGTATAGAGGTGAATTATGGAAGGGAGCAATGGATGTTGTTTATTTAGACCTTCAAACAAACAAGTAAATTCCGTCGTTTAGACAATCCTCGTTATATCCAAATATAATTTTATTTTATTTGATATATTTTCGTCGAAGAACCGTCAAAACTGAGAGTGACCTACAAGAGAGAAGTACAATCTGTGCAAGTTATATTGAGTTCCAGATGCTATTACTCACCACTTTATCATAAATAGTTGAATGATGAATTGTACTTACGAGTAGAATCATTTTTGAAAATCCGACGAAAGAGATTTTAGCCGATAATTTTGAATTTCATTTTTGTTGCTTTTTTGAAAGAGGCAAGGATTTTTTTGCTCTTTTGAAAATATGCCGAAATATTCCTGTGGATGAAGATACACTAAATGTGCTAGCTAACGGATGTATAATATCAGGCGTACAAATCGCTATCAAGCAATCTGGAAATTCACCTAGTCACCATTAGGAAGCGGATTTTTATGATTTTGCATATTTTAGTCCGTTGCTTTAGGGTATAGCTAATTGAAATTTCCTCATAATTGGTTAGAGTTGGATGCTATGTAGATTAATATTTTAGTGCACGTTTGTGCTTATTCGGCCGATTTTTCCTGTTGGCGCGTATTCGTGAAATTATAGTAGCATATTTTGCATATTTCGTTAAAATAGAGATTTTTGTCTAAAACGTTTCAGGTTTTAATAGAATCTATTTATTTATGAGCGTTCATTTATTTCAAAGGGATTGTCACAATTTTGTTTTCTTTTCTATAGATGATTAAATATTTCTACACATATAGGCTATTTCTTGATATGCTATTTTTAAACCAGACAGAAAAATGAATCAAGACATACAATGTACTTCACTAAGGTTCATATTTACTTCAATTATTTCTCTCGAGATGTAAGCAAGTTAAATTATGTATGTAATTAAATATGTATTAAAAATGTATCTTTTTCATTGCAATCATGCGTCTTCTCAATTGTATCAAGATAGATTTATATAGAAAATACAATATTATTTTAATTCCATATTAAAGAGCATGTTTGAGAATTTTCAGCTCATAAATGCATATTTTTAAAAGCATATTTCAAAATTTTATAGGACATAAAAATCCTTTCCGTAGTCATCATCGTGTTCTGCACGCTACTCTCAGTGCTTCGTTAGAATGCCCAGCGGGCGTGACAGTCTTTCACTTTAGCGTAAGAAGTGATTGAATTAGTAGATGATACAGTTAATACTGCAAATGTTGTTTTGTACTGTTTTCTTCGGTTTGCCAAAAAGAAAATGCGAAGGCGTGAAAAGACCGCCAACAAAACATCTGTAGAAGGACCGCCTCTTACTACAAGGGTCAACTCGCCTAAAGAAAAATTTAAGGTGGTACAAGATTTGCAAAAATAATACATAACGCTCTTACACTGATGAAGATCAAGGTGTGATATCGATGGAAGAGGCGCCACAAGTACGCCAATTGAAAGGTGAGGAGAAGTGTAGATAACTCTTGTGTCACGGAGTAAAATAATGTGCGTATCAGAGATCTCGAAAAACAGTGTGTATTGTTCCCAAACGGTCTGCGGAGAAAACAACTCCGGAAATGACATCGAAAAAGAACATTACTAAACAACTAGCTCCAAATAAAGAAACAATTAGAAGAAACTACTACGGCTCTTTAATTATGAACAACTGAAACATTTTTTGGACGATATATAGAGAGTGTTGTGAAAATGTATTACAAATTTTATTCATTTACACTCATGAAACCTAAATAATTATTGAATTACTGAAAGAATGTTTTCCATTCTTAGAGGACAAGGGTATGAAGTCCCTCTTTACGAAAATAATGAGGAAGCTGAAGAATCCTTTATCTTCTGAAGCCTCAAGAGCGTCTTCGGAGAACTTACTTACCAAGTGAAATCTCTTGAGAATGAAGATTAAAACTCTTCAACTTTGTAACGTGAACAACTTATTAACACGATACGAGATCCTACTAAAAATTCAGAATAAATATAAATTTGATACCTGTTTATAAAAAAAGACCAATTTAAGCCACCGAAAGATAAAAAGAAATAAGTTATTATATGTAAATGCTGGTGGAGATGTGGCTATTTAGAGCCATGAAATGGAAATACGTTCAGTGAATACTGAAGTGCATATAATTCGTAGCCTTGGAATAGTTGGTGTCAACGTAAATATCGGAGGCAAAAGTATCACGTAGTGTAAGTTGTACGTATGAGACACCCCATTCATTAGGTTTATTTATTTGATTGGTTTGTACTTAGATCAGTTGGGCAACTGTACATATGTATTAATGGCTCATTAAATAAAACTTAACCCAACTTAACACTACTAGAGATGTTGAGACAACCATGATGGCACGTCACAAAATCTATTCTAGATCTGAAATCAATTTACAGAATATGTGGTATTGTTATTTATTTTTGATCTGAGTAGGATGAATGGGGGTTTTGCAGGGTTTGAATGAAGATACAGTTTGAATATGGTGCCCATTAGAGAAGTTGTAGGATGGATAGGTGATGTGATGAATGGTGGAATCTAGGATGAATTCATTGTGTAATTGGTGTTTAGATATGAACGAGGATACATTGGTGTTGGTGAGAAGGAATTGATTTGAATTTTGTTCATGTTGGTTTTTGTTGCATTGATCCATGCTGGACAGGCGTAGAGAGGAGTCGGTCTGATTATTGTTTAGTATAATATTATTGCTGTTTTGAGTGTGAGGTAATTATTTCTATTAATTAGAGTTTTTAATTGATGCAGTTTGTTTTTAGATTGTATTATTTTGATGCCTACGTGTTGTTTCCAGTTCATTTTGTTGTCCATGTGTAGGAGGAGTGTATGGTCTTAGAGAAAAGATTTTTGCTGCAGTTTCGTTTTGGTATAATTTTATTTTTAATTTGGATGACCATGTCTATTTGGTTTAAATATAATTGTATTTTGTTTTCAATGTTGATTAGAGAGTTGTTGGAAGGGAAGGTAAATGTACCATCTGCAAACTGTTCTGTTTGTACTGTTGGATCGATGGGGAAGTCTGCTACATACAGACTGAACAGTTGAACAAGTGATAGGAAGGATCCTTGTGGTAATCCTGCTTTGATTAAACTGAGATTTGAGTGATAATTGTTGATTGTTACTGCAAAGGTTCTGCGGATTGCCGATTTCCTTTAGTTTATATATTACTCGTAATGCCTGGTGCCATACTCTATCAAATGCCTGTGATATAATGAGTATTGTTTATTCTGAAATGCTGTGTAGAGATGTTATGTAATTCTGAGAAGTTGGTGTTGTGTGAACATATGTTCAGAGAATCGAAATTAACCAAATTACTTAACGGGATTGGTCAGTGTGGGTAAAGACACAATTCGTTACCTACAATGACCAAATCCGTGAAGCAGGAGATTCCAAATTGTTCTCTAGGGATTGCTTTTTTTAATTGTAGGTACGTTTTAAGTCGTTGGGCTATTATTTTTTGACGAATTTCGACAGAGATGATAGAAGGCTTATTGCGCAATACATGTCGGTGTTTGCTGAATTTTTATTTGGTTTTGGAACCCATACATAAGGTGGGAACTGTCTGGCAAAATTCCATTTCCCCTAATTCTGACAGAACGTTCCTCTGAAAGGTTGTAAATCAACTAGTTTTGTTGCCCTTAATTCTTGCTTTGGTTATTATTTTAACAACCAGCCTTCTCCATATCATTTCGTACGCTTTCACTGTATCTAAGCTTAAAACTATGGTGCACATACTCGTATTATTAACAAAATCATATATCTATTAATATGGTACAGTCTATTGTTAAACTTGTTTTTGAAGCTACTGTGGTATTGAATAATTTTGTGTTAATGTAGCACCTCAATTTCGTGATCAGGTCGCGACAATAAGAGTTGTTCTCTCAAAAAATTTTCGGTTTTCCGGCGCGCAATTACTATACTTTCTCTTGCACTGGTAACTATGGTATATATCACATGTTTATGTAACAGTCATTTTCATTTAGAGGAACGTAAAAAGTATGTAATCTTCTTTTGCCGTAAGGAACTGAATCGGGTTGGTGATGCGACTGCTACACTACGTTGCCATTTTCTAACATCGCACGATACGTTGCATTGTGTGGTAACCCTATAGATGTATTTGTATATGTACGATACACTTTTCACGATAATCCGGACATTAACAAATCCGAACAGAGCAAACCGCCAAGTAGTTTAGAATACCGGGGTTCTACTGTATGTACAGATGTCCCAGAATACATGTTAAAAACGTCTAAAGCATTTGAAGGGTCGAAATGATTCTTTTTAGCCATTGACATTATACCAATTAAAATTGCATATAACGGAGTTATATATTTATATACATTGACATTTACCACTTAATTGTTCATTATGGTGCATAGTTGTCATTCACGTGAAAGAAATATCCGATTCAGAACGTTTAGGTTCTCTTCCTGTCGTACATCTGTGCATGCGGAATTGCCAAGCGGCCTCACATGTGTAACTTCATCATACGAAATTTACCACTACATCTATATTGGCAAAAGTGATCATTTACGACCCCTCTGCATGTCCTAAAAGTTTGTAATATTTATTCTGAAACATCTGTAATGTGTAATGAGAAGCCAGTGGTATTTTGTTCACTTAAAATGATTCACCTATTTATTCATTTCCTCCTCGAAGTATTCAATACTATAACCTCTCGTCATTTGCAAATCTTTTCACCGCCTGTTTTTTGATAATATGGGGAGCGAGGGGCGAGGGAAAGCAAAGACGGCGAGGAGGGACGGTGGATGTTGGGGGTCGCGGGAGAGAGAGAGGGAGAGAGAGTGAGCTGAGGCGGGGAATGGGGGGGGGGCTGTGGCTGGCCGCGACCTAAGCAGCTCACGTCAAGCGCCGCCCGCGTTCGGCCTTCCGACGGCCCCCGGCGCGCCCAGCGCATCTCCTGGGGAATTGGCCAGGCAGCTCTGCCTACGCCCGCGCTCGCGCCCGCGCCCGCGCCCGCTCCCGCTGTCTCTGCGACCCCTGGCCACGACGGCCGCTTTTCCAGCCTAGTGTGGCACATTTTAGCAAAACACTGCTACATTGATACCTTCATTCATCACTAAATGACTTTCGATGAAATAACGTCGATAAAAACATTGATGTGTAAAATATCCATGTTTAAATATGATGGAAATGATGGCTTTTCTCCAACCTGTTTACATTTTTAAATATAATACTTAATGAAATTAGTTACATTTTGGTCACGTCCAAATAATGTCATTTGTTTGTTTTGTTTGTTTGTCCGAAGAACACGTTAATAATGTGTGTCGAATATAAAGAAGGAATTAAAAAATAGAGGACATTGTGTTTTGCTATTTTTCCATTTATTCACTTTCATTTGAAAATCATCGAAGTAAAATGTGCTGGTTCTAATCTGATACATAAGACGTCAATATTAGTTCAAGTACATTCTGACTTAAATTTGACTACCATCTTAATTTTCTAATCAACGTTCTATGTACTCAAGGTTCGAAATACAGTTTAATGATATTACAACGTACAAATAAATTCGTAATAAAGTGACAGTTGTTAATGGTTGTTGATAGCAGATTGCATTTAGCAACAATCTTGTCAATGTAAGTACGTTGTCACCAGATAGAACTATGTCACTCTGCTAGTTCCTTCATTTCTCAACGTATTGCACTGAAATTTATTTGGAGGCCAGACTATCTGTTTAAGAGATTTTTAAGGGAAAACACAATTTTGCTAATCTTGATATTTACGAATTTGTCAAACCAATGCCACAAATAGTCTTAATTTCATAAAGTTAAATAATAAAGCCAGAATTTCGCACTATTAGTTGTAAGCACTTTACCATTGTTAATAATAATAATATACACAAACTGTCTTTCGATTGTTGTGAATAAGGTTTGAATTTTGCCATCTTATGTGATAACACTCGGACTAGAGGTACTAACACTACTTGTGATTGCTATACATTTTTATGAATGGGGCTGCGATGAAAGTTGAGTCGGAGTGGTCACCTCAGCCGTCTCCTCCCCCTTCGACTCTCCGCTTCGTCGTCTCTTCCTCTATCCCCTCCTCCGTCGTCCGCTGGTGGCACTTACCTGGTTGGTGAAGACTCCGCTAGACGACGGGAGGTTGGGCGCCGGATCTCACCATCCTACGGGGGAAAGATCACCTCCGCTTCCCAAGAAAAGAACATGCATGACACTTACGGGAATATAGACCTCAACTGTTGACGCGCCCGACATCACTAATCAATCAATCAATCTCCTTCGTTGGCGCCTCCTACCGTTACCTCCTTCACTTCGTCCTCTGCCGTTGCCTCCTACACCACCACCACAGCCTCCTCTGCCCTTCGCATCCTCCTCCTCCGTCCACTCCTCATCTATCTCATCCTCTGCAGAAGCCTACTCCGCCGATTTCCCCTTACCCCCTCATTCGCCTCCTCCTCCGGCGCCGCTCCCTCTTCTCCTCCTCCT
>BOPP01000231.1:1557632-1568663 GCA_017312745.1 Gryllus bimaculatus | reverse complement strand
ATTGTTATCATGTTTGCCACCGAGCATTAGCTCAAAGCGAACTTTAATAAATCTATCTATCTAATATTATAAGATGTTATGATAATGTGTATCCTCCATTTTATCCACTTTGTAAAAATTAGATTTAAACTGAAATTTCGCACTAAGCATTCATGCAGTCATCACTATTTTTTTCTTTAAGTGGCGTCAATCTTATCAATAAGGATAACATTCGAAATAGACTTACTGTATTAATTCCAAAATGAGTGACAGCTGTGATGAAGATGGCTAAGAAAGTGTAATGTCTTCCTTCACTGGTAAAGCTGAGAAATAAAAGAGAGTAGTCTTTGGGCACATTACGCAAAGTTTAGGAGTCAAATTTCATTGAAAGATAATACTGATGTAAGTTTACGCAGTTGTTGGCGTTTTCAAAGAGAAAAAGTGAAAGTTAGAAGGCAAAGAAGCTTACGTACAAAAGAAGACATTTTTAGTAGGGGTAATGTAAATTTTACAGCTTCATGATGATCTGGGATTACGGTATCATATTGACCAAAATTTGTAATTAATATTTTCAATCAATAAGCGTTTCATATAATAATAAAATAATAATAATAATAATAATAACTATTATTATTATTGTTGTTATTGTTATTTCTGTCGCTATAACTAATATAATTAGAAATCGTGTAATATGCATCAGTTTTTGTCAAATGCCCACTACAGAAAAAACAGGCACAATATTTGCACGTATCCAGATGGCAGCACATTACCAGATAGTATCAAAAGACACCTTGTCTTCTTAAACCATTTGGTGGGAAATTTGAAATAGCTTTCTGAGAGCATCTCTCTTTTTCAAGAAAAGTATTCCTTCCAAACCTCCTGAAAGAAGCGACGTTCCTCATTAACCTTAGGCTTTTCCACCTTCAAAGCAATCTTCGCATGCTGATATGACCTCATATGCCCTCGAGTTAGATTGCTGTTCTTTTTTCAAGATCGAGTTAAGAAACACTGCAGTTGCTCTGGAGTCAGTGGAAATTCGACTATTGACACGTTACTGAGCAAGACTTTAAGTACACGTTTCTTTACAATACAGCGACAAACGTTCTCAAGCTTTCTCCGAAGAAATGTGGAGATCAAAACACCAGCTGTAATTACCGAAATGATTGTTACTTTCCCGTATACACGGAGTAATAAACGTAGTATAGGGGAAGTTATGTAGTGTTACGAAATATTGATTTCGAGATTTCAACGGTTATATACGGTTTAGGGTCCCCCGATACAGAAAAACAGTTGTTTTGCTTTTTCAAAACGCCCGTCCGTTCGTCTGTGAGCACCACTAGCGCCTAAACAATACGTATGATTTTTTCCAAAAAGAATATTCCGCGGTCGAGGTGGCTCGAATCGAGGCATTATATTATTTTGAAAAACTTTCTTCAAAATTTGGGGGTAATTTACATGGAGACATTTTCAAAATTTTCTCAAAATAGCCTCCGAACTTTTTCTTTAAATTTCTCGTAAGAATAGAGTAAAATACACTTATAAAGATGCCAAAAGTCCCATTTTCTGGTTTAACTCGAAATTTTCAAAAATTTCAAAAGTTTCAAAAATTGTCGGGCGACTTCCTACATCAACAAAATTGAAGATAGATTTTTTCCTGCAAATATAATTTGTTCTCCATAGTGGATTATGTTTATTAGGGTCATGTACATTTT
This sequence comes from Gryllus bimaculatus, assembly GCA_017312745.1. Classification (NCBI taxonomy): domain Eukaryota; kingdom Metazoa; phylum Arthropoda; class Insecta; order Orthoptera; family Gryllidae; genus Gryllus; species Gryllus bimaculatus. The sequence goes on along the minus strand of BOPP01000231.1, from coordinate 1,566,972 downwards.
GTTGGAAACTTTCAGTAGTTTTCTGGCAATATTGCGGGCAATATGTGCAATTTTAAAACAATTACAAAACAATATTTTCTAAAAAAGGCTCCAAATATTTTCTTTAGACTGATGGTAGGGATACTGCTAAACTATTACTATTCTTTTGTGTTTTTTCAAAAATTACGAAAGTAGTTTTTTTTACTTGTCCATCATGTCGTTAATATTTACACTAGCAGCAAATTTGTTCACATTATTATATTTATGAGTACTTGTACTTAAATAATGTTATATAAAGTCTCTCAAAAACCATGGTTTGCTGTGAAAACTAGCTCAAAATTCCGCATTTTCAGAATCGCTCAAACGCAATTTTCTCAAAAACCGCTTCAAATTATTTTTTCAAATTTTTTCGAACGGATAGTGCTCATTGCACTTTTTAATAATATGACGGAAAGTTATTTTTATTGGATTTTTCAAAAATTACACAAATGTAATTTTTTGAATGATCTCTCACGCCAGTAATTTGCACATTTCGAGCAATTTGTAAAAAGTACTATATTTGTAACTTAAAGTGCTTTAAAAGACTTCTATTGAAATTATTCGAAAACTCAAAAATGTTCTGTGAAAAATACTTTTAAATTTCGAAAATTCAGTGGCGCTTAGATGCCATTTTCTTAAAAACGGCTCCATATTTTTCAAAGAATATTGTCATTTACGAGGAGGATTTACAGTTCTTTAATATTCTTGAAATTATTCCATTCTTCTATTAGAAAACCAAAAAATTAAGAAAATTTCATAAAAAGGGTTCTTTAGGTGGCGATGTATGACAGATTGCTAGTTTGTATAGCTAGCCTAGGCCAAAGGAAATAGAATACTATTACGAGAAAGTATTTACCATTCTGTAGCACCACTAGTTTATATTATTCTTCGGTAACACCCACGAGCCGCAGAAAATGCACCGACGGTCCGCATGCCCTGGCTGCAAGTTGCGCACAGATGATTTAGTATCAGAACTGAGTATTCGAAGCGTAAATATTTTTTAAAAATAATTATACCAATTCGTAACAAATCGTTACTTTATATATTAATTAGAAAATAATGAATATGCCTGTAACAACCATTGTTGTGAGTCGTTTATCTTCATCTCGAAGAAGTTCTTCGTGCAGTTCTCCTTGATCCAATGCGCAAATTCTGACAAGTTTTGCTTCTAAATGTAACATTTTACTCCCTTCATGCGAAACCGACAATTTGCGCCATAGGTCCGCACGAGTTACTTGCCTGCTTGGGAAGCGATCCTGGTAGCACAGGTTACTTCTCCTGACTCCGTTCTTATTTCTTCTGAAAACTCAGATGTGGGTGTACACGCGCAAGCTATAGTGTGGTAAACGAAAATCGTGCTGAAATATCGTGAAGAATGCTTGCTTCTAACGAAATATCTTTTAAATCTCCTCTTAGATTTGTTATACTCGTATCACTCTTATGGGCGAACAGCACTTAACACTCAACCTAACGCGATTACGAAATCAAGATCCTTCCAATTCAACATGTTTAATGTTATTCTTAAGTTGATATGCTCTCATTTGTGAGTGACGTATTGGGTTTTAATAGACAATTTATATGCTTTAGTATAGAAAATGGGAATTATCATTAAATTTGGGGCAATAACTGTCAACTAACTTCTTCTAAAGATATCCTTGGGCCAGGTATCCAGTAACGCATCGCTACCCCATTTATACACTAAAATTTAATTAAATCTCATTTTGAATTCCCACGGCAGTTGCTCTGCACGCATTTTACGCGAACTCCAGTAAGCTAATAACACTTTACCCTTTGCCTTGACATAACTCAAATTTGCGTAATTAGCCTTTAATTTTCTGTACGGTGTAGGGTTTTGTTCTTTTCATGTTGCTAGTGTTAGATAGTTGAAGCTTTTTGAAATATTAATCCTCCCTACACGGTATTAGATGTTGAAGGTTTGCAAACTCCAAATGAGCTGTGTTAAAGTGTGCGTGATACGCCAGATGTCGATCAACTCATGTTTCGACTGTAGTTCGGTCAAGACTTTGTAGCGCGGACGAAGCCATTCGCGTCCTTCCAAACGATCCCTCGTGAGGAGCGTCTTAGAGCCGAAGGCAGCCTCCCGTTGGCACGCAAGGTTACCGAGGGCGCGGCGCGCCTCTCCGAAATGGAAATTGCTCAGCGCGACGCGGCGGCTCCGTGCTCATCCACGCAGGCGCGTCATCGAAATGGGTTCGTCCTGTGCTCCTCCTCGCGTCGACCCGTCCCGCCCCTTCCCCTTGCGTCACTAAACCGGACCCCGTTCGGCCCCTCCGCTTGTGCCGCCGCCGCCCCCGCCCGGCCCGTTGTTCTCCATCACTGGAAACGACGCGTCCCGGGCGCGCGTCGGACCCCGCGACTGTTCTCTTGCCGGCCGCGGAGGAAATAAAGAAGGTGACGCGTTCCCGGAGATGCGCGGACAGTCGGTTCAGTGGGGGGGGGGGAGGCGTTTTGTCTTCGGAACTGCCTGACCATGTTCGGCGATTACGAGTTAGTGTTTTAGTAAGTTCGGCGAGCGATCGGGTGATTTGGAGAACGTGGTTGTTCGTGTGGCAGTTATGTACTACATATAATGGAAAGTGCTGGAGTGTCTCTTAAGGAGGATTTTAGTGATGTTGGTTGTGCCTAGGAGACAACTACATACATCAATTTTTTTATAAACAGTAAGAATTACACTCTGGTTCGGCTGCAAATGATGTCATTGGATTTTCTGCCTCAGTCTCTCCCCATAAAACCCTAACATTATGTCGGGTATGATTTGGTACTCATCACGTGCTTCGTGGTTCGTTGGAGTGTTGTGTATTACGTAGTATCCTCCAAGCACTAGTCATACACCAATACTCCAACGTATTCAGTGGATGGAAGCTTTTTTCTTCGGTGTACCGAGATTCAATGGTCAAACTTTATTTATTTAATGCCAAAAACATCTAAAAGACTGTGTGACGTACTTTGGGGAGAAGGTGTACTATGGGGACAGTACAGCGTTACAATAAAAACACATGTGTTTCACGCAAAAATGTATGATTATTAGTGGGAAAGGAGTTTCAATTATCCTCCAAATCCGAACACATGGCTTCATGAGCTCTTCTCCGACAATCTCAAAACTTAATGCGCATTCATTCACTTCTGTACTACCACCGATATCCGGAATTCTTTTGCGTTTGGAAGTTACAAATGATTTAGTAGTAGCCTCGGGAGAATTGGCTAGCGAGAAGTCTCAAACGTCGGATACCTGCATATAATTAAAGCAGAATACGTTTTAACCCCAACTGTCACATGAGAAGTGTCAGAATGATCAGTTGCGCCGAGATATACTAGTTCATCTTGAATAAATCATGACAGCACACGGTAAAGGCTGTAAACAGAAAATATATTTTGAATTGTTTCCCTTATATTTTTTAATTACATTTTTCTTTAATACAGTCGTGTATTTTCATTTGAACACATACTAAGTGATAATTTCTGAATGCAACTAATAGAACTGCGATACGAATATCCAGAGATTTGTGGCCAAAAATAATACGTGACATTCACGTAATTGTGATGTAATGGAATACAAGGTGTATATTTTTTGGCTGTAAATATTCACTCATTTTTAAAAAATGTAACACAAACATTCATTAGATTAATGAATTAATTAAATGATTTTGCATTTAAATTTCTAAAGCAAACATTCAACAAGTATAATTGCATTGACATTTTAGAAAAAAATAACCCAGACGAAAATTACAAGATAACAACGTATGCTTGCAACACGATGAAAATTTTTCATAATAATCTTGGCGCATCCTTAAACGAAAAAAATAGTTTTGTCCTCCACCGACTGCGAGTTATTCATCCGATTTATGACTCAAAATTTTGCAGAATGTGATACATCCGCACACGAAAGATAGCATCGAATCCATCGTAAGTAAAGGGGACTACGTTGATTTTATTGGCAGTAGGATAAAACGTACGATAATTATACAACTATCGTTCCTGAAGCGCTGGAAACTTTACTTCCGGTTTTACTGAGAGAGAACAGGGTGTCGGGTCCTGATTTGTTGCTAGTGATAACAAATAAACTGCCTTTTCGACACATTCCTTTTCGCTCACCTCGACGCGGGATATTTCGCGGATCACTGAATTGCAGATAGCGGCCCTGTTATCTAACCCCCACGAACGCCCGACCTTATACCCCTGGATACGTATTTTCTATTGGTGCCACGTCATGGTTCGTATGCATGACATGCCTACAGCGGAACTCTGCTTTTGGACGCGTTTCCTTATCGCTCGCTTCGCAATTCACATTCTATTTCGCGAATTGCATTAGCGACCTTGTCGCCTCACCACCACGGTCTCCGACATGTCACCCCTGGATTTCTTCTGATGCCACGTCAAGGATCGTGTGTGTGGCACTCGCTGGACGATACGCAGCACGTCGTGGTCTGTGAACTCTTGTGGCTGTGGGCGCCCTCACCACCGAAACTTGGTGCGTGGGTGTTATGTTACGAAAATTTGTGGTGTGACTTGTCATTTCATAGCCTTCAACTCGCAAGCCGGCTATCTTCTCCCTTTCTTATTAACTTCAGTTGTACCAGCTATCCCTTAAAGCCTTTCAGCTATTGATTCAGAAGTAACCCTCAGGCAGTTTTCCACATTGAGCCATTGAGTATGCTTGTGATGAATGCTTTAATTTATCGTTTAGATCTTTTTTATTACAAAGTATCTGGGATTTTTAAAGGGTGACGTGTCAGGGGCATCCGGGGAAGAAGTCGTGTAGTTGATGGAAGGTCTCGTCATAAGTCTAAAGTGGAGGTCGAAGAAGAAGGATGATAAAAATAGGAATTATGCGTTAGTGTCTGTTGACAATTCCGGCCAAATTACTTCGAATTTGGCGCCTTGTATTCTTTAACAGGGCGTTTGATGTTCTTTGAACGCGTTTCCGAGGAAAAGATTATACATTTTAAACTTGGCGCCTCCGTGATAGTCTTAATTTTCTCCAAAACGCCACGCGAATTTCTTCGCTGCCGATCAAACATTCATTTCTTCGTGCAAAGTTTCTTGAAGGCGATTGTCAACTTCTTTCTATTAGTTCGGAGCGTCACCGAAAGATCGCACTAGCGCCTGGTGGCGCGGCTCCCGCGTAAATTGGCATTGTCGAAATACTAGGAATTTTCTATCGCAGACGCCTGCTCGCATTGTCACCACAAGCTAATGCGGAAAGCTGAGTAAAAGCATTTTGTACGTCTTCAAGGTTCGACCCAGAGTGTGCCAGGCACTGGATGTAGTAGAAACACGAAGCAAAAGGCTACGGAATCCGTAAGGAAAAGGTTAATTTCGTTTGGACAGAGGTAACTGTGACAACTTCTCGAATACTCGTTAATTCTTTCTCCAAGTAACAATCCTAGTCAATTGTGTGTCCTCTCTTTTCCAGAACACTCTTGTCTGACAAAATACTACTGAGATAGAAGAGCCGATGTGCCGTTGCCATTTCCATCAAAATGCTCTCCCAACTTTTCTTTGACTATTTCGCCGCCTGAACAGTGTCCTCCATTTTGCCTCACGAGTCGCGTATATCTCCCATTCGGAACCGCCGTACCATCATGACGTAGCATCATGTTTGGAGGGAGGATCACATCGCCCAGCGCTTGGGATAAATGAGGGTAGATTCGGAAAAGGAAAAGGAGAACCGTGCGTAGTTCGTACCTTATTGTTTAAAGGTGTATCTAGAGATGTAACAACGTATACCATCTCACGACGGCCCAGTGTGGCCGCAACGTCATAACGTAAAATCAGACCGCGATATCGAAACATACGGTTGATGGAAAGCTCCTACGTCGCGTTCTGACGTTATGATGTTACAGTGTTGAGGTTGCCGTGTGCCGTTAATATGACACGCAATGGCCGTTGCGTTGAGATGCGGATTTACATGTCTGAACCTGTCCTACAATTGTCTGACCGAGAACCCATAGAAGTAATCGAAGGAAAAAACAAAACTAGCTGATCAGAGCAGAGGGAGTCGAGAATATTGTCATACCGGGAGAAGTGGCCCAGGGCATTAGCTGATGTCATTGCATTCTCTCTGACTGGGAGGTCCTAGGTTTGAGTCCCGACGGTAGCAGGGTTTTCGACAATGTCTTGTCAGCTAGGTCGAATTCTGTCGCTGTGTGGAGAGGCCAGCTGCTTTGATCAGTGGTTTTGCGTGGTTTCTCATATCAACACCAAGCAAATGCTGAAACTCTACCCTGAAACATAGGCCGCAAATTGCACGCGATCTTTCCTTCCTCTTCCATTCCTTATCCTCGCATCCTATTTACACACACTTATATTAACATGCACTATACTACCACACATGCCGGGAAACCGGTCGGGAGTTTAGAAATTGTCCTGGCAGGGACGGTGCACTGCTGGTGGGAGATATCTGGTTGGGAAAAATCCCGCTAGCCGACCGTAGGTCGTCGCCGGATTTCACCATCCAGCGGGGGTAAATTATCGCCACCTCCCCATGTAAAAATGCCATACATTTACGAGACTAAGCCCGAGACCTTAGCCGGTAATGCGCCCAGAATCACTAACAATCAATCAATATTGTCATCTTAGCAGTGACATCTTCCGACCCACCTCTTTCGCTACGCTTGCCACCTCGATTCGCGAATCTAAGGTCTCGACAACAACATCGAAGTTTAAATTGACGATTAGTAACTACATACGCTAACGCACCCGCTCTGCACACACTGATCGGGCCCCGAAGTTACGACGTTTTGGTGGGAGTAGCACCCGGCTGTTTAGTTCCACCCGTAGGTAGCGGGGTGGGCGTGGCGGTTCCAGAGCACTCCGTCCTGCGCGGCGCATGCGACGGCGGAGGGGAAGGGGCTCGCAACCGCACATTCACTACTCTCAATTCCTCCGTCCGCGAGTGCGAGAAATATTCATTCTCACCGCAACGGCCCGGCGCTGTCCCTGCGGTCGGCGGCCTGCGTTGCTGGATTACTTCGGAGAGCAGCTTCCATGCGCCGCTTGGCGCCGGTCCATTCACGACCCATCTGGCCGCCCCCGCTGCCGCAACGGCTTTCAACCGGGCACGCTCTTCAAAATGGTGTGGCGGCCAGCTTTCACCACTAAGGTCTACTCGAGATGTCAGATGTGACTGGGGCGTCTTTTCTGAAAATAGTGCTCAAATGGATCGTGTCCTTCGAAGCTTCAAAACTGGGATAAATCTAGAACTCGCAATTCGTTAGATGTGGTGTAGTTTTTGATCTGACGTAGACTTGTTTTGAAGCGTACTGAAAGCTTCTTGTTATGCTAGTAAACGACTAGTGGTTCGGACCAGCACAAATTGACTGTTCCCATACGGCTCATATGAAAACTAAAACTTCCCTCTTCCTTGTCGTGTGACGTCAGCTCCGTCGTAAGCAATGACACGCAGAGTGGGAAAATATAGTCTTAACGTCAAGGATGAGAAAGTACCGATTGACATAATCAAATATTTGGATGTTCAGTCAATATGAAAACTGTTGTATTGTTTTTGCATTTTGCGTTGCACCGTATGTCATGGTCACGCTATTAAAATTGCCATATTCAGCTCAGGAACCAGCAGTCCTGAATTGGACAAAGTCATGATATTCTCTTTCATTTTTATTACTCGACGCAGTAAAAGATTTTTATTTTTCAGCCTGTGTGATTTTCCCCGGGCATTCACGAAAGCTTGCTGTATTACCCCGCGGGGCGTTTTAGTTCGTTCCTAGGGGGTGGGGATCTGCGAGAGATTAGTGACGCAAGCAGCAACATACGCCCTGGGTCTGAAAATTTCGACGATAATCCACCATTCTCGCAACTGCACCACTCCCTATGGAGTATGGCTTGCACAGAGCCACGGCATGTTCTAGCAGTTGCCTCTCGCAATCCGACGACCAGTTTTCGTTGGAACTGCTTTGTTAGTGAGCGTTTTTGTTTCAAAATTCCAAGTGGATTAACTACTGGCCTTCATATCAGAATATCAATTCTCCACAGATCATTTATTTATTTTAATGCGCAAAAAGTAGGAAGAATCTTCATGCCTTCTAAAATTACGCATTTTATTAAGGCGAATATTTAGCACTTTAGAATAAACTGTAGGATAAGTTCGATTATATTCTTTATTTAAGAAAGTATTCAAGTACGTCAAGTGTATTGTGTATCATTCTCCAAAAGAATGAAATCGAAGAAGTTTATAACTTATATGCAAATACGGTTTGGGTATCGAGTCTCTGCTATAGAATTCAATCTTACGATTTCTTCAGGAATTACTGTTTCCTTTACTATTTCATATGTTTTACTCTTTTTTTCTATATATTATATCCACTCATCGCATTGTTTTTTTCTGTAGGTCGTTACAAATAAACAATATATATTTATCAGTGGTTCATATACAGATATAGTTTGCATTGCATAAAACGTTGGTGGTGCTAAACAGCGTATACATTCTCGAATTATTTGTAACCTTTTAAGTTCAATTCAGAGAGTTCTACGAAAATTAGACTGGCGTAATTTTTGCGTCCTTAGCTCCGTCCGAGTGAAAAATTAAATAACAAAAATTGGAGCCGTTTGGGGGGGGGGGATTGGTTATTAAAATTGCCTTTATTTCTTACAACATTTCTCACGAATTTTTATCTTTTTCAAAAAATCTAGTGTTCAGGCTTGTTCCCACATCATAATTTGTTCATGACTTCATAACTACAGAGAGCCGTGTCGCTGTAAACAAAATTTCGGATTCAAGGACCTCCAAATCGTGAATTCTGACTACAGTTACTATGTGGTTTCTAAACTACCTATGAAATATGTGAGAAAGTAAAAATTGAAGTGATGATGTTTTTGAAAGCTCTGCTGAATGAGTACTTGCTGAAGATAACATCAAACGACCCGCACAATGATTTCAAATACCAGCGCTATTGCTCTTTGTTTCATAAAGCTTTCTCTGCGTGTCATTCACAGTACTGACTGCACCTTATTTAGTACGTGCAGGGACATAATTTCCGAGAGCGGCCTCGTCTCTCTTTCATTATTAATCACTTCCCTCATCAAGATCCTACGGGTTGTGCATCACTACACGTAAAAGGTGTGCATAATTCAACCGATACACGCATTCCAAAGAAGAGCTTTCCACCGAATCCGCCAGTTTTTTTCTCAGAACAGATCTCAAGCGGAGAGAGGGAGGGGATTCTTTCAGAGGGTCCATTCTTGTGGAGGCGACGTGGCCGGACTGCGAGCGCTATTCAGGCTTTTCGGCGCGATTATGAGCACACGCACGTTCGGGTTTACTGCTGTCGGTGGCGTGGGGGCGGAG
>BOPP01000231.1:1541414-1556685 GCA_017312745.1 Gryllus bimaculatus | reverse complement strand
TAATAATAATAATAATAATAATAATAATAATAATAATAATAATAATAATAATAATATGCCTTTATTGCTATGCCTAGGCTCGGGCCATCAGGCCCGTTCTTTCGCCTAACTACATGTCTTAAATATACAGATAAGTCTGAAAAAGTAATGTCATCTAAAAAATTTAAATGTAATATAATCGACAAGTGGTAAGTAGTGAGTGGAAAGCAACCTATAAATAGATAACATCAGTGGTTAAATGGATACCATGTTACAATAATATGTTTGAAATAATTTTAAAATTCAAGAATGAGTTTGAAAATACAATTTGAATGAAATAAGATATTATGTGCTTTACATATCTGCGCGCTACGCGGCAGTCTGGTATTCATCCGGAGCGACTGTGATCTATTAATACAGAAAGACACCACCTCACCCGCCGCTCGGTCCTGGAGGAAAACCCGCTAGTCGGGGAAAACCCACCAGGCAGGCTGCGTCCTAATACAATGGAAACTAAGCTAACGTGAAGAAACGGGTCTTTGGGATAGTATCCTCAGGTGCTATCCATGCTGCAAAGAGTCGTTTTCTTGTTTAAATCTGCCTCTGCTCCTAGGGATGCAAATACAGTTCTGGCAGTATCAAACGGGTTGCAAGAAAGTAAATGTTTTTACAAAAGAACATTAATGCTATTTCTAAAACATATTAATTAGTTCTTAACACTTAAGAAATAGGTTTTATTTGACCGGTAATCTACCGTGATTTAAATTGCAAAATGATGTATTCTACTTTGTAAGAAAATCCTTCAGGTGCGTCTTAAAAAGATGTTAATGAGGAGCAGTTTTTTATATTGGAAGGCAATTTGTTCCATGCCCGGGCTACAGTAATTGCGAACGATATATTGTAGTAGTTGGTTTTGCTTTTTGGAATACAGATTAACTGGGATTTCTGAAAACTAGAGGATTTAAGATGTACGAAATAATTTAAGTATGACGGGGAACCCATTTTTAGCATCTTAAATAAAAGACGAAGGCTTTGATACAAACGCCTATCCTTTAGTGTTAATATTTTGTGCTCTTTATAAACACCGGAGATGTGATGGTATTTTCTTATATTATAAATGAAGCGAATACAGAAATTTTGAGCCCTCTGTACAGTTTGAGCGAGTGAATCTTTCAAATGTTATACACAACTGTTCACAAATGTAACACAACACAAATGTTATACTGTCACCGTAGTCGAAATGAGGACACAGCAGGGTTTTTACTACCTTTTTTGTATTAGTAGGGAGACATTTATCAATATATATATAAGGGATTGCAAAGAAGCATAAACTTTGCGATATTCCCAGCTTAGATGATCTTCAAGTATTAATTCCAAGTTTTTTCACTTGTGTATGACCAGGTACTACAACATTGTCTATAAGCACATCAGGAACATACAAACCTTCAATTTTCTTATGCATTTGAGAAGAGCCAATTATGATGGTGTGTGATTTTGTAGGTCTTGTTTAATTTTTTCAATTTAATTTTTATACTCAACACATATTTTTTATTCATTATTTCAGTTACAAGTAACTCGAAAAAAATATAACTGAGTGTGATTTAAAATGTTTCATACATTTCACTATTTCTTTGTAGAAGAACAGGGTTGTTAACATAATAATTTAATTTAATAAATTTTATCCAGTGTTGGAAACTCTTCATAATGACTTATAATATGCGGCTTCAGTATGTCTTTTCACAAAAGAGTGATAAAAAATTAACATACTCTCTTCTGGACGCTTCAGGCAGTAGAATACGTGGTCCTGTCCATGGCAGGCGCCCCCCCTCCCGGGAGGGGGGGTCGCAGAAAACTATTTGTCGCCATGTACCCTAACATATTTTTAATTTCAGTAACAGTTGGAATCAAATTAAATCGAATATTACACACGGCGATAACATTCTTCACCCAAGATAAACTTCATATATCGCACCTGAACTATTTTGTCATCTTGTACTATAATTAATTACTAAATATTGCTCGTAGTACAGATATATCAGTGAGTTTTAGAAGGAACTATTTTTTGTTAATTGTTATTTTACAGTATTTTAAATACGCAGATTTCTTTTGATTAGATTTTTGGAATAATTGAACAGATTTTATCAGGTCTTGGGTTTTTTTCTTGGAACATTTCTGTAATAATAATTGATTTCACGGGAAATAGAGCTATGTATTATATTATTAGGTATGTTGAAAATGGGATATTGTAGAAAAAATGCTATTTGTACAATTCCGTTGTCTTAAGTGTGATAGTGTTTTATTTGGGGTAGGTAGTATTTTGCTAATACCTGAATTAGTGGATATTAGTAAAAATATCTATTTTTTCAAAAAATTTTATGGGGAAATGCTGCAAATGAGTTATTTTCTGTGATCAAGAAAATTAATAGGATTGAATTTTTTTGCTAAATGTTGCTTAAGTGGTTCAATTGTATATTAAAGCGTATTTTACTAAATTCCATAGTGTTGTACTTTTTAAAATTAATGCAATTATTTTGATTAGTAGAAGTTTTATTTTCTGAAAGCAATGACAAAGTTTAATGTTTTGACGAAGATTGTTTATTTCTTTGGCTATTGTATTGTTGAATATTATAATTGTATAATTTAAGTTAAGTGAGAATATCGAAGTTTGTAAAGTGGGAATTGTGGCGTTGATTGTCATATTTTTTTACAGCCAGTGAGAAGAAATCCACTTCAGGGTATAGATACATCTGCATCTTCACGTTGCGAAAGCGTAAAGACAATAGATTCATTCCGTCGACAGGTCCCTTATTCCGACAGGGGGAAATGTGTTTACACATGCGGTGGAGTGGGCGAACCGAACCCCGATGAAAATCTGAACGAAGATAAACCTGTTAACTCGCGTCGGGGAACGTCGGTCGACGGAGCGGGCAGGCCGACGTGTGTACGTCGTTCCATTGAGGCTGTTCGGAGAAGTTCGTCGGTGTGTGTGGGCGGGCGCAAACCGGATTGTCCACGAGGCGCACTGAGCCGGCGTGGCGAGGTGGGGTGTGGTGCGGCGCGGCGCGGCGCGGCGTGGCAGATGAACTAGACTAGTGAGAGCCTTTCAGGGCCACTTGCTTCCTTACGTAGCTGCACAACCTGCTGTAAGAAGTGGGCGCGCCAACGGTGGGGTAAAGTGGTGAAAATTGAAACGTAACGGTGAGTGCATAAATCGTGGACGATGATGTAATGGGAACTGAAGCGATTGCACAGTAATATAGTGTAATTAGTATTCATATAGACACATTGTGTGTGATCATGCTTTATTACTGGTGTATTTTAATAATATATTAAAACATCACTTTTATTCGTGATAATTCATTTTCGTGTTAAGAGTTCCACACATACATGTGTTTTCTCTGTTAAATGTGTGCTTATAAAACAAAGTTTTTCCGTTGATTCAAATACAAGAAATGTTCACTCACTTTACGCGTCTAGAAACACTGAAATGGTTTACAGTGCCATTCCTGAAGAAAAAAAGTAAACTTCAAACTCAGTATCTTGGACACACCTTGCCAACTTCAACTTCGCTCGCGTAAAATAGTTTTGGGGTCAAGTAGTCTGGCTTCGCTCGCGCATTTCCTAGTTGGAGGAAAAGTTCACTCAACTACTTTCTTTTGTTAAATTTCTCTTTATAAGTTGTAAGGGTTTGAATATGCGACTTGTAAGGTTAAACAACTCCACTCACGTAAAGTCAAGGTTATAGGGAGTGTTTTGTTATGAAGATATTTAGTTTCAGAGAATTAAAATTATTTCGTTTTAAAAATGTATTAAATTGTAATGTTTTGCTAATATTATGAAATATATTACAATTTGCTTTTTGCAATTAGTTGATAACTTTTACAAAAGCCATGAATTAGAAGCTCTGAAAAAACTGAATGACAACTTCGCTCGGGGAGAGTACAAGCGAATTTTCGCGTCGACAACTTTTTCATACTGGTATTTTTCTTGTATTTCCGATAAAAGGGGCAATTTTTACATTAGTTTTTGTACGTAATGTTGTCAAAGCTTCAGTCTACAGTTGTACTCTACTTTTTCTTTGAATTGAGTTAGTTTATTGGTAATTGAAAGCTTAGTCTCGGTGCCCCTACTCCAAAAACACTTGAGTTGGATTTACATTAATCCTTGCGTTGTTTCATTTCGAATGAGGCACATTATCTACTGAAAAATCGTGCTAATTTTACATAGCCATTTTACATAGCCAGTTTCGGCCATTTTTCGAAGCCATTTTACATTGCCAGTGTTACATAGGCAAGGAATTACACTGTAAAATATCTTTATCAAAGATACTATATGAAAGAATATATGACAATGTAATAGCTAATATTTTATAAAAGATTTCTTTTATAAAATTTATTTGATAAAATGTACCCTCAAAGTAACCAAGGTTTATCATTTTTTCGGTAATATGGCGTCGTGTAGGTACACGTGGGGTATTGCTTCAACCACAGTGTAAGATGTACTAAAGTTTTAATGCCAGAGTATGAACAGTTAGAATGTTTATATAATACAAACTACAAAAATAAAACCAAACGAATTAACGCGTATGACATATTTTCCCGAGATGTAGAAATTCATGAAGTTATTTTTTTAACTTCAAAATAAGAGGACCCAATTTCAAAAGAACAATGAATAACGACAAAGATTACTAAATATTTCCTCGTCCATCCTCAAATATTCTTTATTTCTAAGTTTTTTTTTTATTTATGCTTCACAATGTGCGACCTCATCGTCAAAGTGTTCTCTTTACTTTTAACTTCTCCAGACTTAAACCAACGCTATTTAGGTGGCGTTGAATAAATATAGATTAGCTAATGTTGGGGATACCAAGTAGCAAAAACACAACTATTTGTGCGTCATACATCCTGAATCACGAGCAAAACTACACAAAATATTGGATGAAATGAAATACGTTCATCAAATTTCTTCCTCAAAGTTTCCATCGTCGAAGTTCAAAGAACTTCCACAAAGTTCTTCATCAAAGATATATAGCAAATATCTTTTACAGTGTAATACCGGCCATAGAGACATATCTTCCATGTTTTCTGAGCATTCAAGGAATACTGCAATTCACAACTGAATAGCGTATGCGTTCCGAGGGTGATAAATAAGGAGTTCATCTAAGAAACTGAAAATAATTCTGAAATTCATTTCTGGAAGGGAGGAAACTAATTTAGTCACTCTTTATTAAATTAAACAGTGTTTGGGATAATTTAGATCACAGAAAATTCGATTAATTTGCCGACTCATTAATTACTTTAAAATTGAAGCCATTCCCAACGAGGTGTTTATTGACAAATAAACGAACTTTTCCTTTGTAGCAGTAACGCTTGCGAGACTTGAAGTAATACACTCCGTATTTGTCATATATACATCCGTATATGCATGCAAAAGTATTGTGAATTTTCGGATTATTATTTTGTATTGAAATATTTTCTTTGCATAATAATAATAATAATAATAGTATAAATAATAATATTAACAATTATAAAAGCAACATCCTATCCTCCTAATTGATATTCATGACTAACAACATTATCTTAATCAAAATGTTCAGGCAAAAGGCTGATCCCCATAATTCCACACGTTGATCTCTCTAGGATAGAATGCAACTGGGCCTCGGAGAGTAAAAAGTGTTGCGTGGTCAAAAGTGGTACATATGCTAATAATAATAATAATAATAATTATTATTATTATTAATTACGTAAAATATAATATAATTCATTAATATAAATAAATAAATAAATAACGTACAAATAATACGACAACGTATGTTTTGAAGCATATTCGTTTGGAAATTGGCAACACATTAATATACTTTTCACATTGTTGATAGTGAGCTATTTATTAAATTTAAATCTTTGTCACTCAACCCATTTTGACTGAATAATGTCATCATTATTGAGGGGCAGTGAAATGGAAAAAGCGTATTCAGAACTGATACAAAATTCCATTTAAATATCACTTATAAAAATGTCAATTCATATCAATCTTTTTTTTCTGTTCTGTCAGTTATCGGGAAAAAGCAAATGACTGTTAAAAACTGGATTTTGTCGCAAAAGCTTTAACAGGTCTGACAATGCCGGAAACGCCAGCGATAACGAAGAATCGTTTTGTGAACTGGCGATGAATTTTTGCGGTGTGCCTACTTTCATTTAATTTACAACAAAACTCTGTTATAAAATAATTGACCATAAATAAATCTAGCTTGTAAGAGACAATGAGGGTTGTTCCACGTCATAATGTATGAATTGTTATATTTTTTACCGCATGTAAGATACCCTCCCATAAAAGAAATAATAAATATTAGTTCCAGAAGAATCTGTATCTCACGAGTATGGATGAGTCGAAACGACAGATCTTCACACGTGGCGAGTTTTCAGTCTTACTTATTTCACTCTCAAATACATTTTATAACAGCTACATAAGAAGGGATATTACATTAGATATCCCCTTCCACAAAAAAACCTTGCACATCTGTAAAATGTGACAATCTGCTGCAAATTTCCTTGGGTATTGTCTCCGTTGAATTGCGCTATGTCCTCATCCTGTTCGAGTGAACGGGAACAGTGTGAGGCTGTGCAGTATTTGATTAAGTGGAAGGCTCATCATCCTAATGCAATATGCACTATGTACTCAGATTTTCATCATAGCAGTGAGATTGGTGCTGAGAGTCTGGCGAAGAGAGCTTTGTCTGCGTCAAAGACGACATCTCAGAATAGAGTTGTTTTTATAATTTTAAGTGTGATGACTCCGAATAGAAAGATAATGTTAACAATCGAAAAAAGCATTCACCCATTCCTCAAGTCGAAAACAGTAAAAATATAATATAATTTTAATGTCACGGATTATTGCGTTCTACTGTATTACCATGGAAAAACGGCAAGGGACCAGCTATGAAGGCAAGTGTTTTCCCTTGAACTAATAATGACATTCCCTGCAACAGCGGCATCGCAGGAAGTGAAAAACCCTCTGGTGACTGAATGAAACATCTCATTTACGTAAGGGTACTGTGGGCAAACAACTGCCGTAAAGACCATAAAATAGCTCGAATAAATAAGAATTGCTTTTTTATTTACCGTTTAATTTGTAGCTTTAACATGTCTGTAGTTGTTTAATTTATTATTATGTTTAAAGTGATTATGAGGGGTTAATGGTGATGAGGAGTAAAAGGTCGAACACACATGACCATGAATGAGGCGGGACTCGAACCCGCGATCTTTCGGCCCGAGATCACCACGGCACTACCAATGATTACCAATGAAATTTTTACCAATGATTTTTAATCGTCTAGGCGTGCTCTAGCTTATTATTTGCGTTCGAATTGTGTGAAACCTACGTTGTGTAATACTATTTACCACGTATTTGGAGAGTGGTAGGTCGAGCCAGTTGGAGCATGCTTCCGCAACGGCAAAAAACTTTGGCTATTTAAATAGGTATTTATGATAAACAAGTGGCCCGGAGTGGCACAAATTCCCGCTGAACAAAACCACACAAAATTGTTTTCAAAACGTACCCCGCAAGCTGCTCAAGAACAGCAAATAGATTACTCTCATATAACAACAATAAATTCAAAATTTAACAAAGACAGTATTCACGAATACTGTAAAAACGTAATATTGTACAGTTCTGTACATACCAAGTCTAGTTTCGAAACATCCATGTTATATAATGATACACGTGAGTAATAAATACTTAATGGCGGACATCCGTTTCCTTAGAACCTTACTGTCGGAAACCGCAAGTTGTATGCAGTTTGTGTGTGCAGTTTGAGAACGAGCGATGGGAAACGGGAACGGGAATCGGGACGACAAACAAATATTTGGTGTTTCATTCAAAATAGAAACTGTTTCATTTTTTTCCCCCGAGGGGGAAAGGGAAGTTACAATCGACTCCTCTCACATCGCCAGATGCTGCATAGTTTTATTTCAGTTTCTGCGCGCATTGATAATTAGTAATGTAGTTTGTCGCTGATATATCCTATATTAATTTATTGTGTAGATAGTATGATTTCGCGCATCAAAGACAGCTGATTTTTTTTTATAGAAAATACATTTATTTGCCTCTAGCATACATATAATTATCGGTATAAATTTGAATTGTTGACTACATGTAACTTAAGCTCTGATGAGTTAGCTAATAAAAAAATTTCCATCCCCTAGGGCATCCTATCTATTCAATAATTATGGCGTATTTACTTAAACTAGCGTACCCGTGAGTTAACTTTACATGTTGTGTTATATGTTACGCTCTTCCCTTCCTTCCATTTTCATATTAAGGAGGAACGTTGTTAAAGACTAGTGTTTATTTGTTTAAAAAATAAACTTAAGTTAAATGTAACTTCCAATGCACTTACAGAATATGAAATAAAAATAAAAGGCAATTGATATTTGAAACCAATTTTCAATAAAAGTTTATTCAGTATTACAGAGAGACATTCTTGGAAAAATTCACTACACATCCTTAAAAACAATATTTAAAGAAAATTATACAATCTATACACGTAGGCTTCCGCGGCTCGAGTCCATTACTTCTAGGCTGTCCGGGTGGCGCCGCGTCGTTGGCAGATAGGCCGACGTTTCGCCTGTCATGTCGCAGGCATCTTCAGGGTACTGAGGTACCCGTCACTACCCTGAAGAAGCCTGCGACATGACAGGCGAAACGTCGGCCTATCTGCCAACGACGCGGCGTCACCCGGACAGCCTAGAAGTAAATTATACAATCGTCCTTAACAGCTTGTTTTTCGCTTTCTTCGATAGTCGCAAAGATATCAGCAAAATATTTTACTCTTAAAAAAACTATTTACATCGGCATCCCGCCACAGTAACAAATCCGCATACGCTGATTGGTGTGTGGAAAAATATAGTAAGTAGAATAACCATGTATTAATGTTGAGAAAAATTCAGGTGCTTTCAATAAATATTTCAGGAGAGAAAAATGTGAGACATTACTTTGTGACCGACCCTCGTATAATATGAAAGGAAGCCAGATGTACCTTACATAAGTGTCATTTGAGTTTTGCGAGGCTTCTATAAAACGAATGAAGAGGAGATCTGCTCGTTCTTTTGGTTTCGGCGACGCTGCTGCTTTCGTTTCGTCGAGAGCCGAGTCCAAGCCTAGGGTACGGCGGTGGCGGTGGCAGTGACGGGGGCGGGCCACGGGCAGCGGGCGGCGGGCGACGCAATCCGGCCCGCGGCGCGTTATTAAAAATCTCGGCAAGCGGCGTAACGCCAGCGCTCGGATCGCGTCGCGGGTGGTCCACGCGGGTCGCAGCGTCGCGCGGGGTCGCGTGGGCGGCTAGACGGCTGGGCGCGTGGGCGGGTGCCGCGAGCGGGCGGACGGGCAGGAGCGCGGGCGGGAGCGCGCTACCGGACAGAAGAGAGAGCGTCGCGTAGCTCGCTGACGATGATGGGACGCCGGGCGACGCGTGGGCGGCAATTTATAAGCTTTTTATCCAAACGTCTAGTTTGTTTTTCTATCAAAGTTTTCCTCGGATAGAGCAAATGACGCCCAAAAAGGCGCTGGTCTCGTACGCGGAACGTTCATAATTCGGAAAATTACAAACAAAAAATTAACGTTGTAAAGTTACAATATTGATATTATACATGTTTATTCTTAATGAAATCTATTCTTTAAGACTGGATCTTGAATTAAGGTAATTGAATATCGTGTATTTTTTTAAAGATGCAATTGCAGATATTCAACTTTTTTTAATCGTCCAGGAAAGTTTAGTGCTTTTGTTGAGCCGGTGCCTTCTGAAACCACCCATTTTGAGAACCTGTTTTGAATGAATGAAAGTTTGAAATTAAAGCAAACTTAAATTTAGTATTTGCGAAATTAAACTCCGTACAACTATTCATTATAATTAATTATTTATATTGGATATCGTGTCATCATTTTTGACGAATTTTCTCTGGTAATTTAAAGTCGCGGTGATTCGATATGTATAACACATTTAGCAGCGCTGAGTTGACCACTTGTTATATTGCACCTGATTGGAGAAATGTACCGACGCAATTCATAGATATAATATTTATTATAAACCGACATTTCACTCTTCAAAAAAAATTATATATTTTAAATGGTAAATTATCGTTTGTTACGTTACGATTTTAGTTATAACTGTCTAAAAAGTACACTTCTTCCTTTAAATTGTAAATTTATTTTGTGAGTTACGTTGTTCAATAAACGTTTGTAAGAATTAAGGGTTCGCAGGGATCCTTTTTTCATTTAGCGACGTTTACTCTGACGCCATCTCTGCCTCCTCTTTTTTCATATGGACCATGTTCATATATTTAACGTCATATTTATATGAATGAATGCAACAATTTCAGTCATAATTTTTACATCTTACTGATAAATAATGTACTCATCTTAGAATTAAATCAGATTATATTTTGCATACGCGTCAGTACATAATCCTTCAACATGATATCCACATTTATCATGTTTTTACTCTTTCGCCCTTACGAAGCTTTTTCTTAAGAAGAAAAAGTTATGCAATCGAGCGTCGGAGTGAATTTTCGGCAGAAAAACTCTTATTGGCGGACCCTAGTAACGAAAAAGAGAAAAAATATGTTGCTGAATATAGAAACAAAATTCCTCTAATACGTGGTGTACTCAGAATCCGTTTTGTGAGTCCTTGATACAGAACAATCGATTGACGGCAAAACGAATGTCTGATCGTCCGTCCGCTCTATCTGTCCGCCTCTCCGTCTGTCCGGCTGCCCAGCTTTCCGGCTGTCCGGCTGTCGTGCATGCGTCGTCCATGCTAGCACCTTAACTATTCAGCCGATTTTCTTCAAAATTTATATTCCCCAATCGATGTGAATGAACTCAATGCTTTAAGAATTTCAAACGGATATTTTGATTTTTGAGAGTACTTTACATAAAACCTCAAAAACATTTTCAAAATTTTCTCAAAAATGGCTCCAACTCTTCTGATCGAACTGTATATTTGGATAGTGTAAACGTCGCTTAGGAGAATTGAACTGGTCTCATGATCGTTGAAATCCCAAATTTTATGAAAATTGCGAAAGTACTATTTTGTGAGGGTCTTACCACAACTATAATGTTGAAGTAAAATATTTCTTCCTTATTGAAATATGTCTTTTAACGATGGATCTTTGAATAAGTTGCAATTACAAAGAAATTAACGTTTTTTAAACGCCCGAATTATTTCTTTAATTTTTTTCCAGCCGTAGAAGAAGGGGCGCTTAAAAGAATGACATGAATATCATTTTTGTTTAACTCTTCGAATTTTCAAAAATTGCATTTTTTAAAATAATGCGCGGAAGTATGTCCTCTCCACTAGTATATGAATCGTTTTTTGGCGCTTTCAGTTGTGACGCAACAATTTGATCGCATTAAAATTGAATAATTGAAAAATTTCATGAGTCATGACAATATTTTTTGTTGTAATTTATTACTGGAAAGTTTTATAAATGTGAGATTTGATTACTACTACTTGTCTTTCCTCGTGTCATCCAGTTCAAAGTGTCGCATTTAGATTAAATGTGAGTGATCGTCCGTGGTGGTCAGATAATGACTTAGCAAGCGGTGTTTACACAACAGTAAAATTTAAGAACTCTTGATAAAAAGTGGTTATGTCTCTAGTGTATCAAGTTTCTATACCCTTATTTAAAATTTCGTTCCGGCGTTATTCATTAAGTAATGTAAGTAAGTAAAGTAAAGGTGAATTAATGAAATCTATTTTTGGAAATGCATAGTTTTGCATATTTATTTTATTTTCAAATATTATCGTATTTTGTTTTAATATGTGTTCTAACAATGCTTTAAAAATTCATCAACCCCTATATTGCGTTACGTACACTTGGCAAACAGTTCCTTAGTTTCCGTATGTGAGTTCAGTATGTGTTCCCATTTCCTTCTATATTTATATTTCCTAGTTTTCATTGTTGTCCACTAAAATAGACTTAAACAATTGTTCAATGACTGGAATCCACCTTTTCAGGAAACGCTCTAGGAACCGCAAAATAACAATATTCTTTGGCGGAAATTTAAAAAAATGTATGTTGGATTAAGTCCCACTAGGGTAACTATCTTTAATAAACTTAATTACTTTGAACACCGAAATTTATTCTTGAAATCAACTGTTCAAACATTAATTGTTGTATGCGAATTGGTATTTGTACTGAATATGAATATGCTAATTAGACTGTTATTCTTAGTCTGCTTTAAACAGATTAAGATGCCTTTCTGAGTGAGCAGACATTTTGCTAAATTGCCACCATAATGAAAACAGAATTGTTTAAAAACCATCAGCATGGTCTACTTCTTGGAAGAAATAAGTAAGAAAGGGATTAATAGGAAATCACTCGATTCGAAGCCGCCATTTAATGTTAATCCATAATCCCTATTCATACTGTGCAGTGTTCATGTTCCATAGTAATTATGTTCTAACATAGGTTTAACTTGTTGGAAAATCAATAGAGGGACAATAATTCACCGCGTGGTGTGTAATTTAGAGAACACCACATGCTAGCTAGTTATCCCAGAATACTAGTTCATAACTCATATGCATGATCTATGTAGTAATGAGGTCAAATAATTGACCATCATTCCGAATACCAATGACCTACACATGTAACCGTGATTATCAGATTACTGCAATTACTCGAAAATACTCGGATATTAATTTATTTTACAAGAGGAACATCTATGTGTTACTGCATTCACGACTCGTATTCTATTTTAACAAGTGTTTGTAGAGAAAAAATAGTTTAAATTAATGATCGCCATTCGAATAAAACTATCATATTGAAGTAATCCTAGGCATACATTCTTTATTCTTCACAGCTATCAGAGCCAGATCATTGCATATATTTTAGATAATAAAATAAAATTGCCACCATGATATTAAGATTGAAGTCTCTCATTTCGTAGTTTACGTAATCACTTAAAAATTCCACGACTATTAACTTTTGTACACATTCTATATCAAATGAATTTTGTAAGGAAATTCGAAATCCTACTATTTTGATAGCACGATTCCGGAAATGAACTTTGCCTATGTAACACCTTCTTTGAATCTTCACGAAAAAACAATACTTTCCACCCTCTGGATCACCTACTGGAATATTTCGTAAATCTGAATCTAATTATAAAGCCTCATAGTAAAATGGTATCTGCGATGATAAAAACCGAACTACAAGCTGAAGAGTGTAGTGATCGCATTGCTTGCAAAGTGTTCTTCAAACGCGAAAGAAAATCTTTCACATAATTTATTATTTTTCTCAGAGTTTCAATTAATAACTAATCGAGATAGATGTTTATCGGCCTTTTAAGTGCTTATGCTCTCTCACAATTTCATCCCTTTACCTGGATTATATACAGGATTAGCTTTCAGATTCTCACAGATGCCGCCGTTTTCTCTTCAATGTTTCTTTAATCATTTTACTGAAAAACTGTTGCACAGAAATTACATGACGAGATCTCTTCCTCTATAACGTGCGGAGGATTGTTCTGTGACTCGAAAAGCTGAGGATATATCTAATAGACTTGTTATCGGGTGTAGGCAAAATCAAAACCGTAAATTCGTGAATTGACGAAATTGGTGGATCAGGTGGCCTTGCAATCCGGTATCCGACTTCACCAATCGGATGTCAATATTGATGTGTACCATCCGTTTTCAAATTAAGCGCAGTAACTCCCGAAACTTCACCTGCACTCTAAGACTTCGAAATGCACCTAAAGCTCCGGTGGTATACAGGCTATGA
Organism: Gryllus bimaculatus; assembly: GCA_017312745.1. Classification (NCBI taxonomy): domain Eukaryota; kingdom Metazoa; phylum Arthropoda; class Insecta; order Orthoptera; family Gryllidae; genus Gryllus; species Gryllus bimaculatus. Next base: position 1,542,928 of record BOPP01000231.1, on the reverse strand, counting down.
CGAAATTGGAAACTGTAAAAAAGAGAAAAAAAACTTTTTACGGGAAGAATCTTTGTTTCCGAAGCCAAGTTGGTATTTTTCTCCTGAAATAACTCATCCTGTTTAGTTACTAAGCCCGTATAATCCCTTTCGGGCAAAGGCCTCCCGAAAGTAAGGAATAGCTTCTGAGTAGCCATCAGGGCAGACACTTTGGATCTTACCTATATAGTAGTATTCCTGTGTAATATATTATACAGGAGCTTTCTGCTGGGCTTTCCCAGTTCGGATCTTAGAATATCCGCATAATCGCTACTGCGAAAGTCATTCACACTGCTCGGATTCATTTTTTCATAGGAATGTTTCACCGGACTGAGCACAACATAGGAGTACACTACACAATTAATATTATAGACATGCTAGGTACTGTCTTCAAAATATGTGTTCTCTCCGATGGTGAAACGTAATTAGTACGAAATCGTATCAGATGTAATGTTATACATTTGCACTAACGCAATGCATTTTTCAATCACAAAATTAATATATTCAGATAACTGTTTCTTTATTCCGATATGATGATCTAATTACGAATTCGCAGCCTCGTAGGTGTAGGAAAAGAACCCAGTACTCATCACTGGTCATTAATTTTTTTGAGATTTTAAATCAGTGTGATGTTCTGTGTTACGTTGTTTTGTCAGTTTCATTTCTAATAAATATTTTTGTTTTGCTTTCAGGTAAGCGCAGTTCGTGATTAATGCGACTATAGTAAGGGCTTTCTTGAAGAAAGGTATGCTGAAAAAATCAGAATATTTCAACTTTTAATGAATGGCATTGAATGAAGCTTATATTGTAATTAAGCCGTGAGTAATGGGCAGCAGACTTGTATTTAAAAATATTTAATTAAACATTTTTAGCTCCTGTTACTAGGACATATTAACAGAAACTTATTCGTGATATTTCTGTCGGTTTCTAAGCGTTAAGAATTGAAACTTTTTATATTTGAAAAATCGTTCGAGGCTTTGCTTTTTGTGAACTTGAGTACATTTTACATATTTACATACCAGAAGTGGACTAATGATTTAGAAACACATGAAGTATTTGCTTGGAACTTTATCTATTAGCAATGTTACCGTAGTCCATTCATTGTTTCTATTACAAATGCCATTAATATGCTTTTGCAGTATGTCGAAGCATTTTTAACACATTTAAAAATTACGTGACCTGAATATATTTATTTGAAAATAGTTTAATGTTTGCGGTAGAACGTTTATAGTAGATTTGTTTTGTTTTTTCACTTGCATTTTTGTCTCGGGCTGTATTTCCGCTCTTTTTGTATTTGCAAATGGATTTGTAACGATTCCTCCCCACGCGATAGATAAAACGAGGAATGGGAAAGAAAGCAGTAAAAAGCGGCAAGTGGCTGGGCGGCGAGAAGCTCGCGCCGACGTTGGCGCACGTGGTGGGCCTGCGTCTTCCATACAGCAGCCGATATCGCTTTCCGAATCTCGCGCGCGGATCGCCAGCAGCCGTCCGCCCCC